>JABUQX010092776.1:25000-27500 GCA_015478945.1 Trachelipus rathkii
TACATTTTAATTTACATTTTCATTAAAAATATAAAAAATAACGCTACGAAATTTTAAACGGCTAAATTTCTCGTTTATATCTTTATATCACTATCGATGCTTTTTTTGCGATTTTTATATATATCGATTGCATTAAATATTTTTTCGAGTAATCGATTAAATCCTGTACGATTATCACGATTCGATTTTATAGACAAAATTTATACGTATAATACAAAAAAAATTACACTTTTTCGGAGCGATTTTTTTTTTTTACGCACGATAGGGAAAAATATATTATGTAATAAGCTAACGAATATATATATATATATATATAATATATATATATATATATATATATTTATATATATATATATATATATATAATATTATATATATATATATATATATATAATATTATAGAATATAAACATATCTAGGTTAGGCTACGTTTACAGCAACGTATATCCATATAGGTTAGACGCTTGTTTAGTACCGCTACTAGTATCAGGTTATGAATCAAGTCTTGCTACTGTATACACAGAGTAAATATGTGCATACTTAACAATCTTATCATAACCTGAACTAGAAGGGGCGTAAACCGATACCCTAACCTATATGGATCGGTCGATGCGTAGACTTAAGCCTGACCTAGATGCATCATACGCTTCCGTAAAGTTGACCTAAGTAGAGAGCGTGACTCATATATATATATATATATATATATATATATATATATATTATATAATATATTATATAATATATATATATATATATATATATATATATATATATAATTTATATAATAATATTATATATATAATTTTATATATATATATATAATATATATATATATAATATATATAGTATATATATATATATATATATATATCTATATATAATATAATATATATAATATATATATATTACTATATATATATATATATAAGAGCGCACACAGATTTTTGATAGTGGGGGCCAATAGATTGAAATAAAACGTAATTTTTCCTAAATACTCTCAGCAAGGTTGAGGCATATATTGATATATATTTACAATTAGCATTTACCTCTTAACATTTATAGTGTTAATCATTGAAATTAAATGAATTATATTTGAAAACAAAGTTACGAAATTACATAAGAAAATTACAGTAATGTATCTTACATTTATTTACGATTTATGTACTTGAAAGTAGTTGGTACTCGGCTAATATTAGACGTCGTGAATTTGCAGATAAATTATTTCTACAACTGCCAATTCTATTTCAGTTTTCTTTACCAAAACGTATTTTCTGTGAACACTCAAGAGACAAAGTCCATTCAACCTGGATTCGGTCATCGTCGACCTTGTCCATGTTTTAACTCTTCTCAAAGTGCTGAATGTTCTTTCAATTGTGCTTGTCGAACATGGTTGAGCTATTGATATAAGTAAGGCATTTTTAATTATTGGGGAAAATGCCGTTGCTTTCTTGATCACTTCAACTATTTATAAATTTTTTAGTTCCTCACGGTCGAGCTTCTTCTCCCTCCAATTCACATACCAGAGTTCAGCCTCACATTGAAGTCCTCTCAGTTCATAAAAGTCTTCAAATACTTTGATTTTCTCTTCAAATTCCTTATACGCAAGGGCAAGCATCAGCGACGGATGAAGTAATAAAAGAGAAAAAGCTGGTGAATTCTTTTCCGAGAATCTGCTCTCCAAGGAAACTGTGAAAGAATCCAGGTATGATATTAGAATAGTCCTCATCCAATATTCTTCATCGGTGGTAGCAGGAGGATTCGAACGATGTTTCTGGCGATCCACCACTCTTGGTGGCTGAAGATCAACCATAAGATTTTCAGCTATCTGCTTTATCCTTTGTATAAATTTCTTTTATCGTATCGTTGGTGTTTGAGCGATGATCTTTCACAAGTGAAAGAATTTTCTTCGCATGGCTCGAGCAATGAAGAAGGTATAATGGCTATAATGCATGTTGAAATAAGAAAAACAGGTGTTGTGGCAACTCAATACAGCTGAGATGCATTTTTTCTTGTAGAAGCATTACCTACTTTTGCAAAGTTTTCCAGACCCTGCCACTAAATATCCACACAATGTGTCTGAAATATTTGAGTAATACGGTATTTTTTGAACCATCGCGACTCGCAAAATGCTGGAATACTGCGTATGTATTTTCTTCTCAAAACGGATTCACGAAAGAAATTGATAATGTCTTTAATAGTGGATACAGTATTGCGGATTTCAGATACAGAGTTCAGATCGTTTACTACAAGATTCAGTCGATGACTCGCACAATGAAAATATAAAGCTTTTTTTTTTGTATTTTTCTCTCATTATTCTCTGTACTCCTCCTTCTTTCCCTGCCATAGCTGAGCAGCCATCGTAACCTTGTCCAACGCATTTGTTTGGATCTAGGCCATTCTTGTCAAGAAAACAATCAATAGCACTTGCTATGGTTTTTGCATTCATGGCTTCTAATAATGCAAATCCAATGAATCCTTCACGAACGCACATTTCCGTCTC
>JABUQX010092776.1:32500-34293 GCA_015478945.1 Trachelipus rathkii
ATGATAAGAGCAGATCAAAGAAGAGAGAGATGGTTTGAGGTAAATATGGGAGTGAGACAGGGTAGTGTCTTGTCACCACTGCTGTTTGTAATATACATGGACTACAATCTGAAAAGAATATGCAGAAGAATAAATGGAGAGCATACTCTGCTATATGCAGATGATGCGGCCATAATAACAGAAGAGGGGCTAGACCTGCAGGATATGATGGGCAGGTGGAACACCCAAATGAGAGAAATAGATATAAAAAAGTATAGAAAAGACAGAAGTGATGAAAATAACCAGAGAAAGAGAAGAAATAAATATAGTGTTGGAGGGAATTGAATTGCGTCAGGTGGATAAATTTAAGTATTTGGGTGTGGTATTGGAAAGTGGGGATGAAATGGAGGAGGAGCTAAATGAGAAAAGTAGAAGTTTGCAAAAAATATGGAAGTCCTATACCCGATACTGAGGGTAAAATCATTACCAACAGAGACTGAAATGATATGTAGGTCAATTGTAAGACCATTGCTGACATATTGCTCCGAATGTTGGGCACTGACTACGGTGCAGAAGAAAAAATTGGAGGAGGCAGATATGTAAGTTTTTGGGGTGACTCTGAGGAATAAAAGAAGTAATACAATAAGACGAATCAATAAATGAACAGATCCAACGACATCAGTTGAGATGGTACTGACATGTTAAGAAGATGAGTGAGGGAGAGGGGTCGAGAAGAATGATGGAATGAAGACCTGCAAAACGAAGACCGGTGGGCAGTGACCGAGAGGAAGATGGATGGATGACATGGGAGAGGCCATAGGAGCAAGTGGATCGAAGATCGAAGAGATCGAGGAAAGAAGACCATAGACCAACAGAGACACCTGTAGAATGTTCTGTAGAGGCGACACCTGATAAAGGGAAAGGTGAATAATATATATATATATATATAGTTATTATATATATATATATATATATATATATATATATATATATATATATATATATAGTATATGTATATATATATATATATATATATATATATATATATATATATATATATATATAGAAAGAGTTGAATATATATATATATATATATATATATATATATATATATATATAAATATATATATATATATATATATATATATATATATATATATATATATATATATATATATATATATATATATATATATATATATATATATATATATATATAAAAAATCTTATAAGCAAAAATAAGCCCAAATGAAAGCGCAAAGCGCAATTTGCGCTTTAGGTAAAAAACGTGTTTTTTTGCGTTTGCGCGAAATTTCTAAAAATGTGCGCTTTTGCATTTGCGCTCAACAACTTTTTTAAGAGCGCAAAAGCGCAAATTTGCGCTCTATCTAAATAATTTGCGTTTGCGCTCTATATAAATAATTTGCGCTTATATATATATATATATATATATATATATATATATATATATATATACTATATATATATATATATATATATATATATATATATATATATATATATATATATATATATATATATATATATATATATATATATATATATATATAATAATAATAATAATAATAATAATAATAATAATAATAATAATAATAATAATAATAATAATAATAATAATAATAATTATTAATTATTATTATAATTATAATAATAATAATAATATTATAATAATAATAATAATAATTTATTTTATTATTATTATTATTATTGAAGCGGCGCACGAAAAAGGAAAGCGTTTTCACCGATAAATGCGAAAACGGTTAAACAATCAATTGAGGAACGAAGCGCCATCG
>JABUQX010092777.1:0-13129 GCA_015478945.1 Trachelipus rathkii
CTAGGAGTAGATACGTAATTAAGTATCTCCCCGTAGAAGTAGACACGTAACTAAGTACCACCCCGTGAAAAAAGAAATATTAAGTACCACCCCGTAGAAATAGACACGTAAATATGTACCACACCGTAAAAGTAAATAAATTTTATATAAATACAACACAAATGTTAATATTAAAAAATCATAATATCAATAATATTACTTGCAATAAAATACTATTATTTAACACAACGTGAAAAAGAATATTAAAATAAATTCATATTATTAACAATAATAATAGATACTAATATAATAACAATAATAATATTATCAATACTAAGATTTATGCAAGAGCTTTAAAGCGACTGAACATAAAATCGATATTCCGTTATAAATATAATTGTTATATGATAGGGCCTTAAGGTAGGGACGTTTAATAATATCGAATATCAACTTTAAGTCATGTATCAAATACGATATTCTAGGAATCGATTATCGATTATTAACTTTTAAATTTTTTCTTGTATGAATAACGATATTTTAGGGTTCGATTATTGATTATTTCCAACTATATCGATAGACCTGAAAACTCTAGAATTGTTATCTTTTTTTGTGTAATTTTCAAAATGGAAAAAAATTTGAGTTTTGTGTAGAACAAACCTCAGACTAATTACCATGTAAAAATTTTTAACAATGGATAAATCAAATGCGAATCACAATATTAAATCAATTTTTCCTTAAAGAATAGGATAGTAGGAGATAATAGGAATGAAATAGCGAAAAACTAATTTTTTTCTTCTGTTCTACCTATCGTATATAGTTCCTAGAATTTGAGTCTCTTTAGATAGTCAGAAAATGGAAACATTGTTAATTTTTTCTTAAAGAATAATTATTATTTTTTGTTCGCAAACTTCAAATCCAAAACTAGAAGACTATAAATCCGTAATCATGAAAATTTGTAGCAATTAGTAAAGTAATTATAGTAAACCTAATCAATTAAGAATACGTTTTCATGTTGATTAATAAAAGACTAAAAACACACACTCAATCATAATTATGATATATTTATAATAATAAACTAAAGTAATTATAATTAAAAATAATATTTAATTACCAAAAATGAAAGAACAATTTAAATAATTTATTACTTAAGTATTGGAAAGTCTCCAGGGGAAAAAATTTCAACAACCAACAAATCTGAAAAAAAAAAAAAATAATCATGTCATGTAAAGGTAATTAAAAAAAAAAAAGTAACTACATTATCACAATTACTATATAAATCCCTTTTCTTTAAACGGCTACGATGGGTAGACCTACAATATAAAAATAAAACGCCATTCTTATAAGTTACCAATCTAGGTGATAGAGTGGATAAAACTAAATATAATCATATTACATTTCAAAACGCTCTGTTCGTGCACATTAAAACTTCTTTAGAATCATGCACCATAATTTTTGTTGATAATAATTTAACCCGTACCAAATTTCATTTTGAAGTCTATGTGACTATTAAAAAAAAATTATAAATATATTTTCATCAATATAATAGCTTATTGTGAAATCATATGATTATATATCATAATATATTTATATGATAAGTTAAATTCATGAATATAATATAATATATATATAGAATATTTTACAATTAATTATGATAAGTTTATATAGGAATGTAAATATACAATACTAATCATTTATAATATAAATAATATACATATAAAAAAATATATCCTCATACTGTAAATATATAAGATTTAACAATAGAATAAATATATAGAATTATAATTCATAAATTATAATTATTATTATTATACTTATAAAATTATGCTAATATAATTAACTATATTTATAAATATATATAATATTTACATCTACTTCAATATGTCCACAAATTAAATAGAATAAATATAATTTTTCTTTTTATATCTCCATAAAATCAGTAAGTACTTAGATAAAGTTTTGATTTACATACATAATAAAGCAATCTGCCTTAAATTTTGGTTTGAAAAATTATAATATTGATAAGGATTTACTACAGAAAATTTTAATTCAAATTTTGACATAAATATATACTCTATTCCGCAGGATTCAGCTTATATCTATTATCCTATTGTGATATATATATATATATCTTTGAATAAAAAGGAATAGTAAGTTATAAATATGTTTTATTAATAAAAAACACTCAGTCCTCATGTATTCTAACTTAAACTAGGGTTTGCTTTGTTATCTTGAATATGTTTAGTCTCATTAACTCAATTTATTTCTTCTCAAAGACTTTTTCTTCGACTTTACATGGAGCTTACCTAAGTTATTCTAATGGTATTTATTTGGAAGTAAAATTTATTAAACTGAAATTTGATATTATTTTCAATTTACTGTCCATTAAAAGTTATACCTACTAGTGTATTTGAAAATAATTTCCATGAATAAATATAGAGCATTTTGAGCTTTTGAGGTTTAAAGAAACCTTGTCGTATATTGAATTGAGAATGACGCTCAAATTAGCCTTTAAAGTTTACTTCTCTTTTGCAAATAGAAATCGGAGAATTTTAATTGATTAAAATTAGTTGCTTTCTTATATCCGAAAAATATATACTATCGAATACAAATAGATGATATAGATTTAACTATAACCATATATATAATACCAATAAGATAAGATTATATTCCATTATTTTTAATCAGACTCTATTGGCCAGATACAAATCATTACATGACAAGAGTAGAAAAATAGAATTGATAATTGCAGAGTTTTCAATATGTCAACTTGTGTCTCTCAAATCCCTTACTTCTTCTTTAGTATGAGATATAAATTTAGAACAAGTTCTACATATATGAAACATAGACAGTATATGCTTCCAACATAAGGGATATTAATATAAGTAACAGAGAAGTTATACAATACTCAATGACAGATCAACCATAGAGTGATTAGGTAGGATATATCTGGTGAAAATGATACAGGATTGTTATACTGTACTAACTGATATATATGTATAGATCAATTTATGTAAGTATAGTCTGATCTCATATGTATTATAAGCCATGTCATAACATATAATTAATAAATATATAAAATATAATGAGAGAACTGGAAGTAGTTACAGTGTTATATGGGAAATAATTATTTGTCCTATCTAAAACTATTTTTGACATAATCTTCAAAATAACTATATATATTGGCGCAGCTTGAGCAAGTATTCTTCACATTGAATGATAGAGAAAAGTAGTTGACTAAAAATTGTCATTAATTATTCAATTTCCTATGATTTGAGGTATATGATTGGCTCATAATGCTATAATTATCTTTTAATATATTCATTTCACTCACAAGTTGACTATCATATATGGAAAACTATATATCCGCTTTTATTACCCTATAATTATAAATACTTCTATCGGACCTATCCCTTTAGATACATTATATTGTTGGCACCTGAAACACTTAAATAAATAAATAAAATTCCCAAGATATATATACCCTCTATTCATAATTCACTTAAGTTACTGTGGAGTTAAATTTTATTAAAAATACTTTCTGATAAATGGTCTTAAAAAGGAGGGAGGGGAAGAACGTGATGTGCAAAAATCTACTTTAATTGAAAATGTCAAAAAAAAATTTTCTTCAAATTTATTGTTGTAGTTTTCTCAAATATTAAACTGTAAATTTGGAATAATATATCATATTCCAACTATATTTAATTATAGAGTAGGTAGGGTTTTGAGGATTGGGGTATTGTTTTATATTAGTGTAATAGGGGTGGTTTTTATATTATTACAGAATTTTTTTTTATCTATTCACACTAAAATTCTTGTAGCGAACTAATATACCTACAAAATATATTTTATTACTTTTTATTTTAGCTGTTATAAAAAACATTAGGTCAGTCTATGTAAACTATTTTAATAGCTAAGGGCAAAAAAGTGCAAAGTGGGTTGTTTTTACATAAGAGCACTATAAAGATAATGCACTACAAATTGCTGGATATTATTTACCTAGTCTATTATACTTAGTGTGTCTTACACAATTGTTCGTTATGAATACGTTTATATATATTATAAAAATCATATATCAGAGTGTCATTCAAACAATGACTAATATAGCTATATAGAATTCTAATATCTACTAACATATATATAGCATATATATCAATCTAAGGCCCCCTTTATATCAGCTTTTACTTTGTGTTAATCTCACTTCAGTATTAAAAGATTTAAATTTAATTTTACCTTTATTTTTAAATTTCATAATAATATTATATTACATTATATCATACCAGAACTGTCTCCAAACTATTATTAGACTCATAATCTACTTCTGGCACATTGTAATTATTTAAATTCGTTGATTAAATTTAAAAAAATGATATTGGGTTTATGGTATAAGAGTTGGAGACACTTGGAAAGTGGTATAACAATATAGATAATTAGGCGCATAAGATAGTTATAAGATAGGTTTATTATCAGATTTGGACTGACATTCATCTCTGCTTGTAAAAAACATATAGGACTACCACGCGTACTGTTGCGGATCACATCAGGATAGTGAATATATCAATTAATGAACCTTCAGCTATTGGTTCCCAGAATTGAGGATAGATGTATAAGATTATTAGCAATATGGCTATATAGGTTGGATTAAGGGACATGGTCTCTATTTAGTATAGGTATATTCAAACTTCAGTGTTAGTGCGCACACATATGTTGGAATTTAGAATAGTATTTTACTCACACATGACAATATGCGGCAATCATCCATTCATGGCAGGTAGTGGGGACAGTGCAGATAGCTCACAATAGGTATTGCAAGTTCTAGTCCTATCTCCTTCGGGTACCTCTTATTATATTTTTAGTCTAACTTTCTAAATGAATTCAGAATAATATATAAAATATCTCTAGACTAATTAGATTTATAGAGACCTAAGATAGGAGTAATTGCAATCTAGCTTTATGGTTAATAAACGAAAATTATAGTGGAGCTCTAAACCTTCACAGTGGTATATGACGGAACCAATTCCTAAATTCGATGCAACCTTGCTGAGCAAGAAGATTTTTGGGGTTTCTGGAAAAGATAGAGCAGTATTTAATAAAAGTTTTTGATTTAGAGAATTCGAAGCAGATTGCTATTCTAATTACCAAGTAAAATGAACATTTTTCATGAGCAAGAGAGTTAGAGGTTATGTAATATAACTATAATTAGGTATAAAGATCTAAAAATAATTAAAGAAACCAAGAACTGTACGAACATCATTCACATCCATAGATGTTTTGAAACCTTTCAAGGCTTCTAATTTTTGAGAATCAAGGCTGAACTCTTTTCGCTTACTTTAAATCCTAGAAAAGTTACGATCTTCTTCAAATGTTTTTTTTTCAAAATTAGCTGTTCTTAAAGCACCTAATGTCAATTTTAGCTGATTATAATGTGTGTAGCTATATATTGACTAAAAATCAATATATTTTCTATAAATAAAAGACATATAATTCCTAACAGTACAAGAAATGCCATCTTCATTGTTCTACTGAAGATAAATGGATTATTTCGGATATTTTGTGGCATTCTTAGAAATTGATAATGCCCATGAGTAGTAGGGAAAGCAAAACAGAAAATAGAAAATAGATAATAGATTAATAGTATTGAATATCTTAGTATTTCCAAAAATTTATTCGAAAGAGGAAATCTATTTAGTACAGTAAAAGAATTAACTTTTATTTAATCTACTACGATTCTCATTTTAATTCCAGTTTTCTTGAATATTAAAAGTAGAGGTGAATAACAAGGAGAATTGCCATGTTCTATGCAACGTTTGCATTAAAAGTCTTCTAGCACTCATCATTATATTGAAGATATTTATGAAGGTATCTGTAATGTTCAGTATATACATATGAAAGGACTTCCATCCTTTAATTTTATAGAAATAGTAATAACATCGCAGTATCCAACGAAGTCTTCCGAAAGATAGATTACATCCCGATTTTTTTTACGAGAAAATCTGACAGGTGAAGGTTTTTTTTCAAAATCATTATTTGTGTCTTTGTTGGAGATTGAGAGAAGTATTTCTTGGTAAATCTTACTAATATCTGAATCGAAAAAACCTGCAGATATATTACTGTTTTTATATTGTAGATTTAATACCATTACTGCTGGATATAATGTTATTATAATGTGGAAGTATTACTAATGTCGATGTTGGAATCAGTAATAAGAATAGGCAAAGCAGGAGTAAGATAAGCGTGAGGGTCTAAATTAATATTGTCTGAATTTCAATTTATGCATTCTAGAAATAAATTACCATTTATTTACTCAAGTACTCAATGTATTTCTGAAAAGTAAATTTCCATTGAAAATAAATCATTCAAAATCTTTGCAGTTAAAAGCAATATTTTAAGGAGGTTGGGCCTGAATGTGTGGCTCAACGCTTACTTGAAGAATACAACTTGAATTTGGAAGTAAAGTAGTTTTTGTTGTAGTAAATACTTTGAATGTAATCTCATCATCTATTTTTAATTTTATTGTTAGCAGCAATTCATCTGGGTATGATGGGTTATTATTTGAATGAATATTTGTATAATGAAACTTAGATGAATTATTTTCGGATAAATCTTTATTAACGAGAGCGCGCTACATATTGCTACTATGTGGAACAATATTATCGGTGGCAATCAATGCAAAACTACTAAAAGAAGAGTTTTTAGTATTTTGTAGATTAATGTCGACAGAAATGCAGAGCATTCCCGGTAGTGTGCGATGCTTTACTAACGACGTATGATACTTTAGCGACGGATCAATTAGAGCTACTATGAGCAAGAGACGCAATTTCAGAGGAACTAGGAGTGATACTACTAGCAATAGTAGAAGCTATAACAAAGTATTCTTTATCTGGAGAACCTCTATTCAAATTGCTATAATTGAAAGATATCTCAAATTTCAGTATTTATTGTCATTCCAACAAGAAAAATGTGACTAGTTTTGAGTTATTTTCCTAAATAGAAGATAGTTTGTTGAGATTGAGTAGTGCAGATTATGAGTAGTAGCGTTCGTTTATGAATGAAGTAGATGAAGGAAGTTGGTTAGTCATTTCCTAGAGAATACAAAAACGAAAACAGTTTGATAATATCTATCAAAAAAATATCTATTTAGAATATAATATTTACATTAATTTACGTTTTCACTGGAATACAAAGTAATATCTATTTAAAGTGTAAGATCAGAAAAAAAATCATGTTGTTAGAAACAACTGTATAAATCACCAGTAAACATTTAAGATATAGAGACAGTAGAAGCCTACATGGGCTGTAGTAGACTGTCCAATCAACCCACTACACAAACATGTATTGCAAATCCACAAGCACGCTCGGGCTTGTCCAAAGTTACTGTTACTAAAATCCCAGCAATTTGGCTTAGTCAAAAATAATGATATATAAGCTATCATGATATACACACCATTACATTGCATTACATAATGTTATGGTCAACATAAGTGTCACATTATTATAATATCATTAATAACTAAAAATCAGCCAATTTGGCTGCGATCTACATAATATAAGTTTTATATGATAGCAATCCCATCATAAACGTATCAAGCGTTCTTCGTAAATGTTGCAATCTGAGTCACTACTCAATCAACCTCCTCTGACAGACGCATCAAATTTAAATCCCTATTACTGAATGCATAGCTTTCTTATATTTTGCTCTATCTATTCTTCTAATTTTCTTTCTGAAATTACGAAAATATAAGACACGAAACTATTATGTTTTTTTTTCACAGTAATACACTGTGAAGCAAAATAAGCATTAGGAAATGTTACCAACTCTTATTATCTGAACTCATAAATTTCATACAATTTTAATTGGAAGCCAATTGTCCTAATTCTTACTTTTAATTTATATAAGCTAAAACTTCTTCAGGTTCTTTATTACTATTACTTGCTAAATTATTCTGCCTCTCTCTTTGCTTTCTTATTTGACTGGTTAAGTTCTTTCGAGTTTTCTGGTATCAGTTTTGTGATAATCATGGTATAATTACTACTAAGAAAATTTTACATGTTCTTATTTTCATTGATTTTTCGTCTTTGTTCATTTCCATGTTTTAGACTTTTTTAAGGAGTGCTACAATTGTGTATCAAGCGGCTTTTTTTTTTACTCTTACATATTCTATCCCGTGGCCACTTTGGTATCATCTGCCAACTTAAAATCTTGCATTTAAATCCCTGGTCTAAATCATTTATATATATATATATATATGAGAAACAATAGTGCCAGCACTGAACCCTGTGTTCACCACTCTTATTTGATGATGATTCTCATTGCATTTGATTGTACACCTGTTTTCTATTTGCACCATCTTTAATCCAATTTAATCCATCCACTATACGCACATGCATATTCATAGCCTTATGTGGAGGACCTTATCAAAAGCTTTTACTTAAAGTCTAAATATACAACCATCAACTGGTTCCTCGGTCATGCAGTCAGGGAGGTATTAAGGAGGGAGTGACAGCCGGGTCAGTGCTACAAGGTGGTCTACTCTCATTTGAGTATTAGGTGGAGCAAATATAGATTATTATCAACTCGCGCAGCTCCAATGTGCTATGACTTTTAGTTATAAAAGTTCTAGGAAAAAAATATTGAAAAGTCGAATGAAAAGCATTTCGTCGAGAACGAGATTTTGCTGGACTCTTAACATGATTTTAAGAAAGGTAAATCATGTCAGACGAATCGTTTAAAATTAATGGAACGTCACTGAGTGTGTGAACAAAGGAGAGCCATTTGATATATTGCATATGTAGGTTTTAGCAAAGTTTTTGATAAGGCACCCCATAAAAGAATGATACACAATTAAGGTATTTATGTATGCATGGTTTAGGAGGAGGAGATGTATATAATTGGGTACAGGAGTGGTTGAAGGACAGCAGACATTGTGCACTATTAATAATGACAATAGAGTGAGATTCCTCAGGGTTCTGTGATGGGGCCTCTTTTTATTTCTAATCTATATTAATGATTTGGAAAAAGAAATAAATTATTTAATATCTAAGTTCGCTGATAACACCAAGCTGGCACCTAATGATTAAATAACGGGGGATCAACGTGATTTAGATAAAATTCTTTCTTTTGGACCTTAAAATTGAGAA
Organism: Trachelipus rathkii; assembly: GCA_015478945.1. Taxonomy (NCBI): domain Eukaryota; kingdom Metazoa; phylum Arthropoda; class Malacostraca; order Isopoda; family Trachelipodidae; genus Trachelipus; species Trachelipus rathkii. The sequence continues at coordinate 9,115 of JABUQX010092777.1, forward strand.
ATAAATTTTAATAACAAAAAGTATGGGTTTCTTCACGTGGTCCAAGAGATTATGATTGATTTATTAATAGAATTTTTAAGAAACTTTGAATAATTTTTAGGTTATTTTGAATGAGTATTATAAATGTACGTGTTTAATTAAAACATAAAATTTTAATAAATTATACGTTATATGTGTACGTGAGTGTGCGTGTGTGTGTGTGTGCGTGTTTTGTTGTGTGTTGTGTTGTGTTGTGTAGTAAATCTGTGTCTGAGTGTAAGTAATTCTGTGTGAGTGTAATGAAATCTGTGTGAGGTGTAAGTAAATTCTGCGTGTGTAATGTAAAAATCTGTGTGTGAGTGTTAAGTAATCTGTGTGTGAGTACATGTGTGGTGTTGTGTGTTGTAAGTGTAATTATAGTTGTCTATAGGTAAATGTAAGTGTCATAGTGATGTGTGTATAAGTATCATAGTGAAATGTTGTATAAGTGTAAGTGTGTGTGTGTGTGTGTGTGTGTGGTGTGACCGCGTGTGTATAAGTTAAATGTAGTGTCTATGGGTAAATGTAAAGTCCCATAGTGAATGTGTGTATAGTGTCATAGTGAATATGTGTGTATAGTGTAAGTGTGTGTGTGTGTGTGTTGTGTGTGTTATTGGTTCTAAATTAATATACATAGGAATGGAAGTAAATAACACTTAAGTATAATATAAATAAATAAAATAATAAAATAATTAAAATCAATATAAAAATAAATAAGAAATAATAATGAAAATAAATAAAAGTATTAAAACTAAAATAAAAAACATAATGTAATTAAATAAAGAGTTAAAGCAGTAAAACATATGATTAAAGCAGTAAAACATATGAGTTAAAGCAGTAAAACCTATGTTAAAGCAGTAAAACATGAGTTTATCAGCAGTTAAAGCAGTAAAACAAAAGCATACTAATCCGCCTAGGTTAGTCCACCTCTATTGATTTTACTGATTTACTGCTTAAGGTATGTAATGTTTAAAAATATATTGTGAGTTAAAGCATAAAACATATGAGTTTAAGCAGTAAAGCAGAAAGTTAAAGCAGTAAAAGATGAGTTAAAACTAGTAAAGCAGAAAGTTAAGCAGTAAAGCAGAAAGTTAAAGCAGTAAAACATGAGTTAAAGCAGTAAAGCAGAAAGGTAAAGCAGTAAAGCAGTAAACAAAGCTATACTAATCCCCTTGTTGCTTTAGGTCCACACATCTATTGATTTTACTGATTTACTGCTTTAAAGGTATGAATGTTAATAAATTATATTGTTAAAGCAGTAAACATATGAGTTAAAGCAGTAAAGAAGAAAGTAAAAGCAGTAAAGCAGAAAGTTTAAAATCAGTAAGTCAAATAATGTATAGCAGTAAGGCAGAAAGTTAAAGCAGTAAAAGAAGAGTTAAAGCAGTAAACCAGAAAGTTAAAGCAGTAAAGCAGTAAAACAAAAAGCATACTAATCCAGGTGTTAGTTAACACCTCTATGGATTTAGCTGATTTCTGCTTTCAGGTATGTAAATGTATGGTGTAGTTTAAGCAGTAAGAGTGATTTAAAGCAGTAAAGCAAAAGTTAAACAGTAATGCAGAAAACAAAGCATACTAATCCCTTAGGTCTTAGGTAACACCTCTATTTGATTTACTTGTTTACTGCTTTAAGGTATTAATGTTAATAAATAACTCCAAAAAAAAAGCAGTAAAACATCGAGTTAAAGCAGTAAAGCAGTATAAACAAAAGAATACTAATTCTTTGTTGCTAGGGGCATGTCTTATTGATTTACTGATTTACTGCTTAAGTATGTAAAGTTTATGTTTTTTAATAAATATTTCGTACAATTGTAGTAAAATAAATGATTATATATCAGACACTCTGATTTTTTCTTTTACATAAATTTTTAAAAATTTATAAATTTACATATATTAAGTAAAAGTATTAAGTAAAAAATAATGTTAATAAATAATGTGTTTAAATAATAGGTCTGTATATGAGTACTCCGTCAATCAAAAACAACTCTTTAATTAAATGTTAAGTATGAGATAAAATGAATGATTCCATATGATATTTGAATAGTTTTACATTGATATCATATTTTTTTTCGTGTCGCGCTGAATATTGTGCCTGCGCGCACGCGCGGCGGGTACGCGTTATATTGCGCTTGCGGCGCAACGCGTGTGGGCGGGACGAAGCGGAACACCTGTCGGTGCGGGGTCCCGTGCCTCGCGCTGTGGGATCATGCGCGGCCTGGTGTCAGCTTAACTGACAGGGAAGCATTAATATTAACTCTGTTCTCTAATGTAGGGTAGAGATGAGCTATCAACATGATTTCATCAAAGAATATCATCAATATATGATGGTATCAAAGATGACGTCATCAAGATAGTCATCAAAGTGACATCAAAGTTGAGGCATCAATGCTGATGCATTAATGCTGAGGCATCAATTCTGGCATCAAAGTTGAGGCGCCAAAATCTATTTATGTGTAGTGTAAGTGTAAAGTGTCCTATGTGACGAAGTGTAAGTGTTGTATACATGTGCATAGTGTGTTACGAGTGTCATAGTGAACTGTGTATATAGTGTCGTGTGTAATGTGTGTATAAGTTGACAATAGTGTGTATAATGTTAGAAACAAGACTAACTCATAGTAGGAACCATCCTTGCAACTTGTAATATACACCAATCTATTCCTCATACCTTATAACCCAGGGGTAGACACCCATATTAGGGCTATTCTAGGCTCAGGGAGGCTAGAAAAGGCTTGAAAAAAGTGCACTCATTGGCACTTATGTGGCACTCACTTGGCACTATGCTGGCACTTCACTTGGCACTCATTGGACACTTCCACTTGGCCTCATTGCAGGAACTCTTGGCACTCACTTGGCACTCACAACTAGCACTCACCCGGTACTCAATAGAATAATCATAAACACTAATAGAACATCACAGATACATACGTTCAATTAGGAATCGAAATATTGTGACGGGTGGGGACAGAGTGGCCAAAAATTGGCGTGGGGCCAAAATTTGACCATGGTTATAAGGCAAGGCCAAGGCTGAGATTATCATGGTCAAACCAGGTTTAGACATCAAAGGCTAAGCCCCTAAAGGAAGGACAAAAAATTACCGAGGGCCAAAAATGACCCATGGATATTGGCAAAGGTCAGGCCGAAATATCATGGTCAAACAAGGTAAAGACATCAAAACAGGGCTAAGCCCTAAAGGGTAGCCAAACATTACCCGTGGGCCAAATTGACCCATGGTATATTGCAAGGTCAAGACCGAAATATCATGGTCAAACAAACAGGTAAAGACATTCAAAATAAGGGGCTAAAGCCCCTAAAGGGTTGCACAAAATTTAGGGTGGCAAAATTGACCCTGAAGTACAAAGGTGTTTTGGTCAAAAATTAGGGTGGGCCAAAATTGACCCCATGGAAGACCAAAGGTTGTCGAAAATTATGTGGCAAAAATTGGCCCTATGGAAACAAAGGGTTGTCTGAAATTAGGGTGGCCAAAATTGACCCCATGGAAGACCAAAGGGGTTGGTCGACAAAAATTAGGGTGGGTACGTACAACGTTTGCTGCGCAACCGGTTTTGGCGCATACCCTTCTTCGAAGGGTTGCCAAAAAATTAGGGTTGCCCAAAAATTACCGTGGCCAAAAATGACCCATGGAAGACCAAAGGGTTGGTCGAAAAAAAGGTCAAGCCAAAAAAAGGTAAGGATCAGTAAAAATTGCGAGCCTCAACAAAGGTCGCGTCGTAAAAGGGGCGGATATCTTACGTGTTGCAATATCCCTCTCCTACTATTTCTCCCACCTCGACCCCAGTGCGAACGGCTGGGACCTCTCTGGCATTTTGTGTTGTGGCGAGTGCCTCTACCACTGAGCTACCAGGGGTTATATAAGTGCAAAGTGGATGAAATTTTCCGGGCATATTGTAGTTCCGAAAGAGATGCCCACAAAAAATTTCTTTTACTGTAGATATTTCTTTTGATAAATGCTTATTTGGATTTGTCTTGAAAAAAAATG
>JABUQX010092778.1:5000-7500 GCA_015478945.1 Trachelipus rathkii
TATGTATATAATAATATAAAAATATAGTATATAAATCACGCGCATGTATAATATAATAATAATAATATAATGTAATATATAATATATGTTAATAATATATATGTATATATATACACTTTAATATATATATATATATATATATATATAACATAATATAGCAACAATATATATATATTATATATATCTTATATATATATATATATATATATATATATATATATATTTTTTTTTAAAATATATAAATAAATTATATATATATATATATATATATATATATATATATATATATATGTATATATATATATATATATATATGTGTGTGTATATATATATATATATATATATATCTTTCTTTGCTGTATATATGTATGCCATATATAATAATATATATATATATATATCATATATATAATATATATATGTGCTATATATATATAACATATATCTTGCTGCCTGTTGTAACAACTTAACTAATACATAATATATATATATAACATCTTATATATATATATGTATAACTTATTATATATATATATATATATATATATATATATAATATCTATATATATATATATATATATATATATATATATATATATATATAAGAGGATATAAACATATATATATAATATGTATATATATGTATATCATATATATATATATATATATATATATAACTATATATATATATATATATATATACAATATCATATATATATATATCTCATATAAATATATAATATATATGCTTAGTAATATATGGCATATGTAATATCATGTATATAGCATGCATGTGCATATATAATAATATGTATATTAGCTAATAATAATATATATATTAAGCAGGGGATATGTATCAATAACTAATAACAATATATGTATATGTATATATCATGTGTAACATATATATATATATGTATCATAACTATTTCTTCTTTCTTATGTGTGTATCATGTGAGAGGAGGAGGAGGAGAGGAGAGGAGACCCTGAAGCCCGAGAGAGAAGAGAAAGAGAGAGAGAGAGAGAGAGAGAGAGAGAGAGAGGAAAATGAGAATATATATATATACGTAATTTTGGCAGCATTTATAATAATGGACGTTTCGGGTATATAACGTTACCAATCATCTTTTAAATGGGATAAAAATAAATAATTGCCTTTACCAAAAATGATTGAAATAACCTTCTAAAAGAGCTGCAAACCACAAGTGAATGAATCAATATAATAAATTTAAAATAAATAAATTCACATGAAAAAATAAGTACTAAGATGGGTTAGGTTACATTGGTGAAGTAAATGTAAATTAAAAGTTAGAAAATTTGTTAGAGGTGAGGCGAAGGCAAAAATTACTTGGATTTGGAATATATTTAAATTAATGAGTGAGGACGAGGATAAGAGACAAATGTATTTAATTCGGGTTTTGGTAAGAGAAATGTAGAGAGACTCTCAAGAATCATATTCAATCCAGTTGAGTGTTAGAAAGGTAGAGATAGAACTAAAATTTTTATGTGCAATAAGGTGATTATGTTGAAAGGCATGATTGCGTGTATGGAGAAGTTTTCTTCACAGCTTAGCAATGCACGACAAAACGGTTTCATAAACTCTCAGGCATTTCGAATCCTCAAGTAAAGTTGGAGCATGTTTGGCCACTGTGCGGACGGTGTTGCAGTCCACTATGCTCATCTTAATGGGGACATATGGGAGAGAGCTTTATGGAGGAAAAAAATTCAGAAATACTATAGTTATTAATGAAATGAAAATAAAGCGAGCAAAAGGAAAAGCATTGGATAGAGTGTTATTGAGAGTTTTGACAAGTTTTGCAGGTGCTAGGATGAAGAACGGGTACTTTTGAAGATAGATAGGTTGTTTAGGACAGTTGGGACTTGAAATTTAGGGAGGAATGGTTATTAAGAAAGTTGTTCACTAGGTTTGTAATAGTGTAGTGAGGAAAGAGCTTGCAAAAGACAAAATGGGACAGATATTTTATTTCAAGAAGACCACCATAGGAGCATAGAAGGTTGTAAAGGCAAGGAAAATGTTGGCATACATTAGGAATGATTTAATGTGTTTGGAGAAAACTAAAAAAAAGTATCTGCGTTTATAATAAGGGTTTGATTGGGGGGCAGTTCTCTATCCAAATTTGCTCATGAAAACATAAAAAAGCGTTTGCGAAGGCTAGGCCAAGTGGGGACCCCATGGCCATTCCATCAATTTTGGGGTATAGTTTCTGATCAAACAGGAAAACGGTGTCATCTGTGGCAAGGTTAAGGAGTTTTGTGAACTGAGATTTATTGATATTGTCAATTAGAGGGGCAGATCTGAAGAGATTGTCAGCAATAATGTTGATAGTTTCTCTGAGGGAATGTTGTTTGAAAGAGATTGAATATCGAAACTGGTCATGTGGCAATTCGGAAAAGAGCAGGATGTAATGAATTTAAGAAAGTCAAAGGAATCTTTAATGGTGTATTGGTTAGAGGTGATATGTAAGGGTGAATAAAGTTA
>JABUQX010092778.1:25000-32582 GCA_015478945.1 Trachelipus rathkii
ATATATAATATATATATATATACATATATATTATACTATATTATTAATATATTATATACGTTTATACTACTATCATATGATATAATTATAACTAACTATTATACTATATAAATATATATATACTATATAACATATATATATAATATTACTATACGTATAATCGTATTACTAATAGATCTCCACCATGGATAATAGTGGTTAAATTAATTAGTTGATGTTGTGTTTGCAAATTTCGAATTTGAAACGTAATGAATCTCTTATAGGTCTAGATAATTTATTGCTATAGGATCTCTTGTTAATTTATTTCACTGCAACGTCAGAAGCATTGTACAGCTCTACATATCCCAAACAGATACACGCACACGCACAAACATGCACAAACATACACACTCACACACACACACACACACACACACACCACACACACATACTAATATTATATTATACTATATATATATAGTATATGATAATATAATATATATTAGATACTAATTATATATAAATATTATAAGTATATATATTATGTTGCTTGTGTATGTGTTAGTGTGTATGTGTATTGTGTAAGTGTATGTGTATGTGTATGTGTATGTGTATGTGTATGTGCATGTGTATGTGTATGTGTATGTGTATGTGTATGTGTATGTGTATGTGTATGTGTATGTGTGGGCAAATATATAAAGTATTTAGTATGGGTATTGAAAATACTTAAACTTCTTCAGCATCTCCAATCGACCTCTGACATTTACACTGAGGAAAGACAAGCATATAAAAAAGTGAGCTTAAAAACGTGTGAAATTTAATGAAGAGAAAGGGAAGGAATTCTGGATTGTGGCTCGCGCGGAAACACCTTCAAAGTATATTCTATTTTTCTCTCTTTCGTTTTCGTAATATTTTATTTTGGTATTTTGGTTATGAGATCATCTGGAAACAAGTGTTGATTGCACGGGTCAATGGAGCCGTGGTCCGTTTACCCTTGTCTCTGATAAAGAATAAGAGAAGTTTCGGTTTAGCTATTATGTAATTCTTTCGATAGTAAAAAAAAATGAGGGAATAAAAGAAGGTAAAAAGTAATATTTTAATAGGGAATATTTCTTCAATGGAAAGACAGCAGAATAAATTGAAAATTTATCTTAATAATATTTTGACTACTTCGGGGTTATGCAATCTCTCTCTCTCTCTCTCTCTCTCTCTCTCTCTCTCTCTCCTCTCTCTCTCTTCTCTCTCTTCCTCTCTCTCTCTCTCTCTCTCTCTCTCTCTCTCTCTCTCTCGTCTCCTCTCTCCTCTCTCTCTCTCTCTCTCTCCTCTCTCTCTCTCTTCTCTCTCTCTCTCTCTCTCTCTCTCTCTCTCTCTCTCTCTCTCTCTCTCTCTCTCTCTCTCTCTCTCTCTCTCTTAAATCAAACACATTTATTAGTCTCAAGTATATTTTTATACCAATTACATAACTGTTCTTTTATGTACTTAATATAATTATCTTCCTGAGAGACACAGATTTTCATTTTTAATTACGACAGTAAAAATAATAAATTAACTTGTCCGAAGAGCAAATTAAACGAAAGACCGCAAGACTAAAATGGAATTTTGCTTGACTCAAGAGTAATGAAGGAGTTTCCTTGATTTAAAAAGAGCTTTATTAGACAGTGATCTTAAATTCTTGAATAAGAATTCCCTTCTCTTGCGGATCTACCTTCCCATTTCTTTGTTCTGAACTCGAAAGTAAAAGTAATTTATAATGTTAATATATATAATATGAGGAGACATAAATATTTGCCCATGGTACATATGTAAAAAGGTATATATATTTTAATGTAGTACATTGACCTACTCTGCGAAAGGCGGGAAATTTTAAAATTAAGATTATTTTCGAGTAGATTACTGATGAGAATGTTATGTAATACAAAACATATATATTCTTTGGATAATATATATATATACTAATATATATATATATATTATATATATATATATTATATATACTATATATATAATATATATATATATATTAGTACATTATATATTATAATATACAGCTATATTATATATATATATTATATATATTATATATATATAATATATCATATATATATACTATATATATATACGTATATATATATATTATTATTATACTATATAATAGCCGGAATACCTGCATACTCACGTATCATTTATCCACGCCTAATGCTATACTAGACCCATATTATCTATCAATATCTTATATATATCATTTAGGACTCTATACAGTATTATATATATACTTGTATCATAAAATACCGATACGTCTATTTATACTATACATACGTTATACCATACTATTATAATACTATCTCTACATATAGCTATTATATTTATATATATATACAATTAGTATCCGGGTCGTATAGGTAGTCGTAATCCGTTCACTACTCTAATATAGTTATACTAACATTATATATGTGCTACTTATATAATATAGTCCCTATACTATATAGTATATTCATATCTTATCGTCGTATATCGGTTAATGTATATAACTTATATACGCTAAATTATACTACTGCCCTTAAATTTATATAAGCCATACTACTATATACTGTAACTAATTATATATCTACTCTCCTAATTCATCTTATATATAGTGATACACTTATCAGACTAACATAATATATATAATCATCCTATATATTATATATAACTGTATATATATTATGTTATATATATATATATCATACGTATATCAGTATATGAACTCACAGCTATGTAAGCTATATAATACCGTTATTATAACTACACTTATAACGTATATATAATATATATATATATTTATAATATAGTATTGACTATATATGGTAGTCACTTTTAACTAATATATCATTATAAATATTTATTAATTATAAGATAGCTATTATACTATATATACTATTACTATTATAGTAAGAGTACAGATATAATATATATATATATAATATCACTGATCACATCCATTATACTTACTGAATATGAAACTGATCTAGATGAGCATCTCACCGGCATTATATATATACGTCTATGCTTATTAACGTAAGTATAAAACTATATCATTATCTAGTATATACTAGGACTTAAATATACTATGATATATATATATTATTATATAGGAATTACTATATCCTTCTTACATATAATCGCAGCCTCGTCATATACTTGAGCTTAATGACATGTCACCTAATCAATTAAGCTAACTTATTATTTCTATCTATCATACATATATATACTTTACTAATCTAATAATACTATGACTCACCTACATAATATATATATACGTACTATATATTAGTATCACTATGCCTAAGTCACTGCTAAGCCTTATATAATATATATTATATAATATAATAATAGGATATAAATCCACCCTGACTATCCTGCTATATTTATAATTAAATCATATCAGACAGAATTAAATTATATACTTATGTACTTATATCTGATATCTAACTAAGTACACTTATATACGTAGATATACTATATATAAAGACGCTATACCTACTTACTTCTCATAGTACTTATATAGTAACATATATAATATCAAGATGTAGCTTTCCAATATTATATACTAGTACATATTATAACATAGATACCTAAAGTGTGGCCTCAGTTCTCAACACTCATACGTATACTATTATACGCTGAATAGATGTGATCATAAGTAGTATATATATATATTTTATACTACTATCTATATTACGTCACTCACTATTCACTTATATAACGTACCGTAAACTTAGCTAGCGTTTTAATATCAAAGTATCATCTGGCCACCGCATACATCGAGATTATATCTATAAGCTAGTATATATATACTTCCATGACCTATTTATAGCTCACTATTCATATATATATTACTACACGATCTAATATACTATCACTATGCTGATTATTTATAGCTACGACCAGGTAAACCTCTATACTAGTATCCATCTCTATGCACTAGAATTAATAATATAAATCATATACTAGCTAATATAATACTTAATATGGCTTACTAATCTATATATATATTATATACTATAGCTACTAATATAGATCCTATATCTATATATCTATAAACTATCTATAATTATATTAATTAGCTATATATCACTATATATAATATTATATATATATATATAATATATATATATCATAATGCATCCCCAAAATAATTTGTGCAGAAATTCTCAATCGTATTACTGAAGATTATTTCTTTCTAATCAAAATTTACTATTATTAAAAAAAAGTTCAGATTTTGTCAAAACCGAATCACGAATATTGCAATGAAAAGTAATTCAGCATCGGAAAATCACGGACATTGAATAATATGTGCTAATCTACAAAAGAATAATAACTTTACTTTGAAGATCAAGACCATTCTGAAGGGAAGATGGCTGTTGAGCCGTCAGATGAAACATGTGGAGAAAAAGAGAATAATGAAAAGTTAGAGAAAGAAGAAGACAGGAAGAAGTAAGAATCATTAAAAAAAGGGGGGGGGATTTTTTTTTTTTAAAACATTTTTTTTTTATTTACCCCGAGGGGTATTTGGCCTGTATCAATAAAAGAAACTCCGTATCAATAGTTTATTTTAAAAAAAATTTTTATTAAGGAATTTTTTTTCCAAATAAAAGGCGGAAATTTGTTTTATGGCAGATATATTGTGGGGAGCCCCGGGTATTAATTTCACCCATTTCAATTAATGAGAAATTCGCTACTGGTCAAATGGAGAGGTAGAGTGAGTAGAAACATTTCGTTGTACTCCATCGTTTAATGGTTCAACAATCAAGCGACTCAAATATAGAAAAAGATATATCCAGCAAACTCGTCAATTTTATAATGGAATTTGCATACATTATCGATGTCAACTACCTCCAGGAAGGCGTTTCTGATGTAGATTCCACTCCTTAAATCCAACCACCCACGTGCTAAAACTTATAACTAGTTCCGACTTCTATCATCTTTTCACTATATATTTTTATATATTTTAAATATTGTTCTGACTTCTCTCTGAAGAGAGAATATTATACGGAACAAAAGAGGAACTCGAATGAGGATTAAAAAGTTAACATTAAAAGACAATTAAGTATTAAAAGTTAAGAAAGAAACAGCTTGTTGATTCTAAAATTCAAAAATGTTAAAAAAATGATTAAGTAAATGAGTAAGAAGCTACGATATGATTCCTAAATATGGAAAAATCACAGATGACTTTATTCGGCCTACAATTAAGAATTAATACAAAGCCATGTTTTTGATAAAACATTGAAAGGAAAGGAGTAAAATAGAATTTGCATTCATATGTAGAGTTTAAATTTTCAAAAAATTTAGAATAGACATTAAAGAATGAAGATAAATTAAGTAAAAACATTGAATATTATTAGAGTTTCAGATTGGCAATACCCAAGAAAATATTCAATCAAAAATTCTCGGATCAAAATCATAAGAACAAGATGTAAAATGTTAGAAGTAAGCATACTAAGATATGGAGAAATCTATAAGCAGCAACGAGAAAATTTAATGAACATGTTAAGATATATGCCATCATAATGATGATTGCTAGAAAGAAAGAAAGGAAAGAGAGAGTAAGTAGGAACAGAATAGGATTTATTTCAAACCACATACACACATGCCCAGGTCAAGAAATAAATTTAGTAGCAGAGAGGTGAATTTGAATCTCTCTCTCTCTCTCTCTCTCTCTCTCTCTCTCTCTCTCTCTCGCTCTCATATATATATATATATGTCTCACTTCTAACGCTCTCTCTCCTCTCTCTCTCTTCTCTCTCCCATACACAACATAGAGTTATCCGATGTTATCAGGTCACTATAACTATCTAGCGCTATCTAACTGCAGACACTCGCCGGTATCGCCTAATATTTTAAGCGTTACTATTTACTATACCTAACGCAACATCGTTCACTGAATTACTACCGTTCTCTGTTCCCGAGACTGTCTATCTCCTCGGACCAAGAGCGCTACTCGTCAGTATACTACCGTTATATACTGCGACTACTGTCAAGGCAATTTTCACTATAATCTAACGTTTATATAGTCCTGGGCGAGCTAATATGAATAGTATTATGTACCTACAGTGATCTAACTTAAGTTAATTCTTTTAGCGTTTAAACCGCAGTAAACACCTATCATAACATATATAATACAAAGCTATAATACTTAGGGAGTATAAATGTAAATATGCAAGCCATAAGCTGCGAATTCGTGCACTATTTGAGCTTTATTCATTCGACTAGCATGACAAATGTTATTATTAACACACCCTCATTTCATTTACAAAAACTGAATTGAATAAGTGAGAGCGTAACCTGCCTCCTCAATCCTCGATCCGAGAGTATATTGCTCTTAAAATAGAATAATGACAAAAATTAAATGAAGTCATAGTATAAGAACTAACTCATCACCATATTACTATAACTATCATAATGAACTAGACGATAGATAAATTTGAATATCACAATTCAGATATTAAGGAGTTAATAATAAAAATTAACTTTATCAATAATCGAGCTATAATATAATCTCATGTGTAACCTGAATGGAATAATAATTAGCACTATATATTATAATAGATGGAATAAACGATACTAAGTGTAATAATAAAACTGAATAAAAATTATTAATAATCTTAAAATTTTACAGTATAATAATGATAATAATGAATCAAATAATTCCTTAACCATTATTAGAAATATATAATTAACTAATGAATAATTAATAATAATATATAATTATATAATTAATAATAATAATAAAATAACATAATAAAATAACTAAATGAATAATAATATATATATCATACATAATAATAATAATAATAATAAATAATAATAACATAATAAAATAGTTATTATAGTAATAATATTAAAAATATATATATGTAATAATTGAAATAATAATCTTAATATTATTAAAATAATAAATACATATAATAATAAAGTAATAATCAATAATAAATAAATACATAATAATATTTGAATAATAATAATAAATTTATAATAATAATAATAATAATAATTATGAATTTTAAAATCAATTAAAATAATAATAATAATAATATTAATAATAATAATTAAATTAATCACTACTTAATAAATAATAGCATATAATAATAATACATAATAATAATAATTAATAATAATATAATCAATAATAATAATATAATATAATTGAATAATAATAATAATCCAATAAAAATAATATTACAGTATATAATAGTAATTAATTACAATACATGACGAAAATCTTATGACCTTGATCATCACACTGAGATGCACATGCTGCAATTCATATATATCCTGATGATAATACTGTCTACTAAAGCTCTACTTCCACACGACCAATTTGAAAAGAAATAAAATAATTACATAGTAAAAAAAAATGCTCTTTACCAGTAATTAAAATTAGCTCACATGAGTAAACGCTCCTCTCGTCAACATAAGCCATATTCACAGTCTTACTATTCGTAGATTGTACAATGTATGTTGTATGGTCATGATATGTATGTATGTATGTATGTATGTATGTATTGTCTTGTATGTATGTTATGTATGTATGTATGTATGTCACTGTATGTATGTATGTACTGCT
>JABUQX010092779.1:2500-5000 GCA_015478945.1 Trachelipus rathkii
GAAGCCTCAATATTGTTCAACATTTGTTTCACTTAAAGTGCACAAATCTCCAAACCCTCAATCATTATTCTTTAACTTGGTTCTGCAACTCATGCGAAGTCTTGCGTACAGAAATTCTCACCCGCCCTTCCGCATAATTTCAATCAACATACTTTAATTAAACATCAATTGTATAAAGAATAAACATAAAGAACTTCTCAACACCTTAAATAATTCAATATACACATAACACTCATACAGGAATCTAATCTCACACCAAACACTTACCTCCCTGAATTTCCCAATTACACAATCCTAATATCAAACAAAGATCTATCCAGGCATTGCCTAGTCAGTCTCATACACAAAAAATATTAAATTTCGTAACACCTCAAATCACACTCAACTAATTATGAATAATGACTTAATATCCACATAGTCACATACCAATCAGTAGTAGCAAAAATCCATAAAAAATCATTAATTAATTTTAAATTACAACCTAATAAATTTCTATATCCCACCAACCAAACCACCTCTCAACACTGACCTAGGAATTATGTCTCAGATTTATCCCCTGCTGCCATCACCCTGCATGGATTAACACACATACACACCCACACCAAGAGGTGAAAGACTCATAGACAGCTTACATGCACTTAGTATCTTCAATAATAGAAACCAACCTACTTAACAACCATTCAAACATATTCAAAAATCCATGTCCCTCGTCATCTCCTTCTGTCCCCAAATACAAGTTACAGCAACATGGAAAACATTTCATGCTCACTATTCTGATCACTTTCCAATATTAATTACAATTTCAAAGCAATCCAAAAATACATCCCCAGCAAGGTTACCGCACAAACATTTTAACCTCAATTTCTCACCTGAAATAGACACTTTAGATAAAACAAAGGAACTCCCTTGTCAGACAAAACAGTCAACTAAATCAAGACCAACAAATAAACCCAATCATAAGCCTCAACAATAGAATAAATACTTATCAACTTCTTCAAGTAGCAATAGAAATAAACAAAGCTTTCGATACAGTTCCACGCCACTTATTAATAGATAAAGTATTAAATACAGAAATTATAAATGAGTCAAAAGGAGAGTTTTATCTGCCATCCAGCGGGATTCGAACCTGGACTCCGCGTCGCTGAGGTTTAACAGTGGACCGGCGCTCTAACCTAGACTCATGCCATGTTCCGCAAAAGAAGAACGCTTCAAGAATAGTTTTTTAAAGCTCCCGGTTTTCTCATCCCATAATTGCTGAGTACTCAAAGGCCAGCCCCCATTTGAACTGAATGACAAGAAAATAATTGCGAACTTCCTATTCAGTGGTACTGCTAGTCATACAAGGACGAAAAACCTCCCGAACATACAAACTATATAATAATCCCTCAAGGCGCCATCCTATCACCAATACTATTCATTCAATCTTCTTTTATGCATGACGTACCTCAACCCACAACCCCGTCTGTAAAAAGCAATAGCTATGCAGACGACCAAACAATCACATACCAAATTTCCTCTATAAATACACTATGTGGAAAACCTGCAGCATTATATAAATAACTAGAACAATGAATATTAGCAAATAGAATGACTGTCTCCCACTCGAAAATCCTTTATCACACTACTTACACCATATAGAAGAGGAATTCAATACCCATCCAACGTGTATTCCTTTCAAACATTATAATGCCCTCCTGATTAACACACCCACTATCCTTGGGCTTACCCTCACGATACGACACATGACATTCCCCCCATATAAATAATATTACCGTCTAGAGCACAAATAATTAAACGTGATTGAAACATTAGTTGGAAATGTTTTTGGGCAAAAAGAGAGACCCTCATAATATTTTACAGGCAATAACCCTCCGTCCCTTAAACTATGCATCACCAGCCTGGGCACCAGCAATATAAAGTCCAATATGTAAAACTAACAAGACGTGTACACAAATAAAGCTCTTAAATATAAACAGACTGCCTCTCCTCCACACCCCTCATCATTTTACTGACCAAGAACAAATTCTCAGCCTGCAAGTGCCATACTCGACATGATTGGCCTGCCAATTATACATCACGTAAGTCACCCTCAATAGACCACCCCTGCATCAAAGCATTACAACAGACCGCCCTCCACCGAGAAGTAAAAGAGGATCAACACCACGCTTTTTATTATCCTGCATATACAGGCGACGCCCTCCCGTGTCCCTCTCTCCACCTCCCCCCCTACCCCCTCCCCCCTACCCATAGATACTCCCAATTATCAAACACATCCACCCTCAGTTAACCCAAAGAACGATCTCGGCTTATCGCAATGAGCAGCCGTATTTCTAGGCAACGTCCGTCCCGTCTTAATAAGTAAACCTGAGTTGTGGATGTATTTATAATGCAAGTATTTAGAGATAGGGGGGGGGGTGGAGCATGTTGTATTAATGTTAGAATTGTATAATGCTGGTGTGATTTTTTTTTCCTTCAAGTGGCAGTGGGGGTGAGTCAATGG
>JABUQX010092779.1:10000-26235 GCA_015478945.1 Trachelipus rathkii
GTCTGACTTCCATCTTTTACTGCTTCGATACGTATATATTATTGTAGTTGTGCATGTCTTACATTTTCGCATCATTTGGTTTACTTTGTAAATAACAATGTTTAATATTAGATTATTATTAAAATTTACATATTACTGTATATTTGTTCGAGTATTACACACACACATCACACACACCACATATATATATATAATATATATATTAATAATATATGTATTTATATATATATTATAAAATATAGTATATACCGTGATTATATTTAATTATTATAAATATATATATTAGACGTTATTATCAAGGATATGAATAAATATCTGATATTGGCCGAGGTCTAAGTGTTAAAATACAAAAGTTCCCAAAGAAATTTTTTTCCCCATAAAATTTTTTTTTTATCAAATTTGATTAATATTTATATATTTTTTTATGTTTTATTTGTTGAGATAATATTTATTACTTAATTTATTATCTTAATATTAAGACCTTTCAGACTTATAACTGAACCTTCGACTTTTATAATTAAATATCTTTCAGTTCCGGTGATAACGTCTTTAACTTATATGTCTAAACTTATATTATATATAACTTATTTTATATATTATCTTAGTAATATAATTAAATATATGAAAAGAAATTAATATATATATATATTATTCATTATTATATTTATTATATTTATTTTTAACGTGTTTAATTTGGATTATATATTTATGCTAATCAGATATTTGTAGATATATATATAGATGATAATAAATAATATATAATATATATTAATTTTTATCGCTGATTTATCTATTATTATATATTATTTATTATTATATTATATAATTTATCGTGACCATGTGCATAATAATAATATTAATTTAGTAATATTATATTTATTGGGGTTAGGTGACGATGGCAACCCCGGGATTTTTGGGCGGAGGGGCACGCAACGGGCTCTCACTCTAGTGAGGGTCAGTTGTCACCACTACAACACAGCTACTAACAACATAACACCAACTGAATCAAAAAACATAGGCACACTATTATAACATTTTCAGGCTATATCTACCATTGCAATATATAGCGCACTCAGCAACCAACACATTACACACATTACTCACACACACACACACACATAACACACTACAACTAAATTACATTATTAAATTAATATATTAATATATATAATATTAATATATAAATATATTTATATTAATATAATTTATATTATATATTAATTATTATAATATATATATATGTATATTAAATATATTATATTATAATATAATATAATATATATATATATTATAATATATATTAAAATATTATATAATATATTATATTAATATATAATAATATATAAATATAATATTATTATATATATCTAATATATATATATTTAATTGATAAAATAATCATAATAAAAGGCGTAATATATAGAAATGCTTTTATTTAAATATAGTTCATATTACCAAAATATATTAAAGAAGTTACTTAGTAAATATATTACTATTAAAATTTCATTATAATATATATATAGAACGATATTATTAAATAATTATCTTTATATTATTAGATTTCAGTCGACTTGCCACACTCTTCGTATATATAATTGAGACAGAAAACAAGTAAACGCATACGACTGAATAATAAATATATCTTATGTATATTTAGTTAACTCTATACCAGGGTACGAGTAACTCTATACAGATTTTACTTTTCTAGGACTTTAAATAAACGTATAGCGGATTAAATACTAATTATAATTATATGACAGTTGTAGCGCCTATTTATTACTTACACAAATATATACCTATAAAAGATTATGCGGTGAATATACGCGTGTTTTATCTATCTTCGGTATATATAGATCTGTAGTATTTACGGATTTAATAAACTAATAGAATAGGAATGTTCGAAAGTAATTAACACAATTTGCTCTTTATTCTTATTAGAGAATAGTATTCGATAAGGCGAATCAGATTACCGATCCCAAACTATTAATTAATGAATAAATGGAGGCAAAGAATCGATCCGCCGGAATTATAGAGAAAATTGCCTGTACATCCAGAAATATAGTCGGAGTATCAAGGGTTTTTAAAAGGGTGGTTTTAAGGATGGCGGTTAACCAGTTTTACGCGAGGGCGGAATTCCGGTCAAGGGACAATTGTTTTCCTTCCTTTCATCACACACACCACAATAATAAACTGCATTCTCCTCTCCACCAAGTCATTGGAGATAATTTTAGTGTTGGGACCTTTCGTTTACCTGTATCATGGGGTTAATCCCTTACGAGGAGGGCAAGTAAGGGGATCTCTATGCGGGTGGGAGCTGTATATACCAGTCACTTGAAATCACTGCATTCAGACTCCTTGCACTATTCCGCCATAGAGAAAACTACAAGTCTTATCGCTTTGGGCGGACACAAGAACATCATTCGAGGTTTGAAAACGAAACGGGGCTAGTTGGAGAAGCTGTTTCTGTCGAAATTATTTTTTATTTATTTATTGCTATTGATCATCTTGTGATGGGAAAGGGAGAAGGGTCGTATAAGATATAATCATAAGATACAAATGTGGATTTTAAATGCTATCATATAAATATTAATTTTTAAAATTATCTGCTTCTGTTTGACGTTGTTTTATCAATATAATCATTTATTCGTTCTTCGACTTATGTCATCCTTACTTTATTTTTTTCTTATAATCTTAAAATTTTTGTTTCTAACGGTGGCTCTCGACAGGTGTTCTAACTTCGTTTCAATAGGCAACCGCTGACGATATTATTTTCCATATCGTCGACGATTTTAGATACCGAGGAATTCGCTCGCGAAGCGTTATTGCTGTCGTTGTTACCCACCCAACACATACACACACACACACACACAGCACCTATTATTATATAATTATTATATTAACTTTAGGATCAAAACGCGTAAGAATGCGGCGGCGGTTAACTATATGTTAAAGTAGCGGCTAATGCAACTAGTTTAATATGACGATGGATAAATTATGTATTTACTAGTCTAACTATTATATATTTATTAATATTAGTCTATGGTGATTCTTGAACTATATAACATATTTTTAATAGGTTTATTAATCACTATATTACTGGTATATCTGGTACTAACCAAAATTATTTATTATATTAACGATGTGAGTAAGTAAATAATATATAGGGATATATGACTATAGTAGTAAGATGATTTAGATATAAATAGGCGGGTATAAGAGAGATAAGATTAATAATCGATATAATATTATTAGTTACGTGAATGTGAAATTAGTTATTTTATATGGTTATATGGAAACAGCGATGATACATGAATAAAGATTTTAACAGACTGACCTTCATAATTATAATATATAATATTATATTCATTATTATCAATAACAAAATGAAGAATTCTTTTATATTGATTTCTTACCCATATAGATAGTGGGGTTATAGTATATACTGGTATTATACAGTAAGATATATATTAGTTATATGTATATTAGTTATTATCCGGCTGCTAATTGGCCTCATCAAAGGAATCAAGTAATTGTGTCGGAAATAAGGAAAAACCAAAGATCTTAACAAATTTTCCATCAAGGATAACATACATATAAGATACGAGCAGAACCAGAAAGATATAAATGAATAGAATAGAAATGATGGCTCCTGAAGAAAACGTATGTACGGACATTTGTGTTGGAATAACAAATGGAGTGGAGATAAAATTATTGAAATAAACATAGAAACAGGAATATGGAGAACAGTACATGCTTAATATTTAGATTCCTAAATATTCTATTTTATTTTGCTTTAATCACTGGGTGACTGTAAACGGATGGAAATCAATTAAATTGGACATTTCTATTGACCCGCCTTTCTTTGTTGTTTAAAAATTATAATTCAAAACAAAAGGCCTGGGCCACTAGGCTTACGGCTTGATACTTGTGAATCAATTTTAATGGGTTTGCACTTTAATATGCGTATACGAAAATAGGTTTCAGTCGATCAGGTGGACGATCAACATAGATGCCATGGAAGTTGAGGAACACCAATCACCGTTTGTCTCTTTCCATGTATGAACCTTATGATCTAGCAGTTGACGCCTCACGATTCGTTTTTCCAGCCTCAAATGGGAATAGATGTAATGTCTATAGCTGAATGATTGTTACTACACTACAAGTTCAGTGTAATTATAATGTTCTTGTTTAATTAGTTGCACTAGTGTTAAGTGTTAGGTAAGGGTAATTAGATTGTATCTATATTGATGGGGTATATGTCAGTGGTAAAGAGTAATGATGTTAACGGTGAGTTATAATATTTTTATTTAAGTTGTCTCAGTATTAATGTTCAATGTTATTCGAGGTTAGTATAGTGGTTTAGGTAAGAGTATTGGTTGATATATCACAAAAAGCTGTAATGTTTGATAGTTGTAAGATAACAAGAATGTTGTAATTTTGGTAGTTATATTATATATATTATATAATATTTTATATATTACATTATAGAGTAACATGATCAGAGTTATTTGCTTTAAACCAAATGATATATTACTATAGTATAGTTATATTGCACTTATATATATCTAAATATATAAATAGTATATTTATATATATTTATTATGAGAATTCATACTCATTTTATATTATTAACTACGGAACCGGAGGGCATATCATGTAGTAGCTCCTCGCCAGAACAATGTATATATATGACCTGTCTGCTGCTATGCTGCTTATATATAGCTGCATTTATATAGCTATTAGCATTTAGACTATATATATATTGTATATACTGCTTATATATAGCTTATATCATAGCTGCTGGCTGACTGCTGCTGGCTGCTGCTTAAGTCATTAGCTATAGTACTGTATATTGAGCTATATATATATTGCTAGTACCGCATATCTTACTTCCCTCCGAGGTGACATACGAGGTCATAACACACGAGCATGATGGCAAATCATTGCTTTGGCTGGAAGCGAGGAATAGTCCAAGGAACATTGATAGGGCATAGATTGTACTCGGGTACTGCTTACAACATTTGTAACTATGGAGAGGAAACTTGAATAATAGGTGGCATTGATAAGATGGTATTCCCATTTATTTCAGGGCTGGCACGGTAATGATTAAAGGTCTGGGGTCATAGCGGGTTAACGTTTGGAGGTCATTGGCTTGGACTGTTGGGACAGGGGAACAGGTGAACTATGTTGGAAAGACGATCACACACTAAGGTCTCCTCAAAGGGAGTGTAACTTGATCTACGAGAGTTCCAAAGTACATCATTGTGTGTCATTTGAGACTAAAAGGTGACATGAATTACTACTTGCGGAGTTGTGTAAGAGTGATGTCCAGTTTCAAGTTGCTGCGCGGCCTTAGTAAAGCGAGTGCGATCAGCTGAGAGTGATAAGAGTATAAGAAGGTTAGTACAATGTCCGTGAATGAGCCTGAAGCTCTCCCTTAACATGCTCACGTACGTGTGCGGAAGCTCTCACTGCTGCCTAGAGGGATCCTGAGGATATATGCCATCATAACAAGGGTATCCCAATGTTCTACACTGGCGGGAAGCCAAGCAAAATAGAGCCTGACGAGACATTTCGAAGGCTCAATACACGCAACAAACCAGTTCGGAGATAGTATAGACAAGATTTTATTTTGGGATCCTTTAACATCAATAGGACGAGAGAGATAAAGAATTGCCAAAATAGATATTAAGAACAGATTATAGTATCATTATAGCTTGACTTATAGCTGATTATAATATATTATAGCTTATCGATTTCGTATACTTTCTTAAGTATAGGTATATATTTTAATAGGTATACGGAAGTCGGTATTCGCTATGTTATCACTATATAATAATAAGGTTTAGTATATATACATGACCACATATATATGGTATATGCTTAATAGGTATATATATACTATGATTTATATATTATAATTTAACTATTATATATATATATTATATATATATATATATATATATATATATATTATATATATATAATATTATATATTATATTATATTTATATATATGTATATATAATATCATATACTATATATATATATTTATACATAATTATATATATATATTATATAATGATACTAATATTACGTATTATAGTAATATAAATAAGCAGGTTTTTAAAAGAGTGGGTTTTTATTTTTGATAGATATAGATAAAAATTTCTTTGTGTAAGTATACGACTCTGAATATAAATAATTAATTTATATATATTATATATATATATATAGTATTATTCTATATATATATATATTATATATATTATATTATATCTATTTATATTATTATATATTAATATATAATAATATATGCATTATTAATATTTATTATTTTTATGTTTGTGTTTTTGGATTGTATAAAAATACAAAATGATAAATTAAATTTGGGGAGTAGGATTATGGTGTAGGGAAACTTAGTTTTTGAGTCATTGGATATACTAAATATAAATTTCCACATAATAAGAATTAACATTTATATTTAATTTGTCTTCTTAATTTCCAATTACTATATTAATTACATTAAGGGAATTGCATTGAAAAAAAAAGAAACCGTTTTTTTTTTTCTTAGTAAATGACAATTCAATTTCTAATAATGAATATCTACGAGAACATGAAGTTGTCCAGAACGTGCTGGAGGGAGTCTAATATTTCTTTTTAGAAAAGAAGTTTTTTTTTCTTTCTATCTGTAGACACTTATCTTTCTTACAGAAATTGTTCTTTTTATTGATTTAATTAAGAAGAAACTCTTGTGATAGGTTCAAAAGAGATTTTCAATTTCCAAATGTCGCAATTTAATTGATTTTAATTTAATAACAATAATAATAGAAATAATTAAACAGAAATTATTATTATTAGTTATTATTATTATTATTATTATTATTATTATATTATTATTATATTATTATTATTTATTATTATATATATTATTATTATTATTGATTATATTATTATATTATTATTATTTTTCTATTATTTTTATCTTATTAATTAGTATTATTATTATTATTATTTATATTATTAGCTTATAATTATTTTCTCGAACTTGTAGCTTGAGGGTTGTTTTAAGAGAAGGTATTAAGTCCTTTATTAATGTATCCTAGTTACATAAAATTCAAGCTCGACTTTAATATTTTATTGAGCCACAAAAAATAAAGATAATCAATATTATATTATATTAGCTTATACTATAGTACTTATTAGTATATAGCTGTACTGCGTTAGCTTATATATATATATATATATTTATATATTATATAGTACTTATATATATATATAATAATATATAGTCAATTAGATATAGGTATATATACTTACATTTTACATTTCTACATTATATAATATACTATATTGCTAAGTACTAAGCTTAGCGGTATATATATTCACTTAAGGCCAATTAGATAAATTTAAACATGGGGCATTTAGCTGATGAACCCTTTATAGGGGACATCTATTTTCTTCTAATAGGTTCAGATTTTGGTTGAACACCATTATTAATTTTATATATCAATAAATAAATCGCAATTATATATGATGTAAATTAATTATAGGTTAATAGGTAATTGAATTTGATTAATTAATCAATCATATATAGTATTATTATTAAACATGCCAAAAAATCGTTCCCAAAGTCTGTTTTCCTTTTGTTTGGAATGGAAGTTAATGTTGCTATAAATATGGAGACTTTGGGCTTTGTTTGCTTTTTCTGAGGCTTTCCGAAATTGGATTTATTTTTTAAATCATTTTATTTAATTTTAGTTGTAGTTTGCGACGTAAATATTTCTATATATTTGTGTCCAACAAGCGAGTGTTGAATATAGCTTTATATAGTAATATACTTATATATAATATATATATAAGATTCCAGAATATATATATAGCTTATATATAGCTATATTATATATTATATATATAGCTGCTGCTGCTATTGTACTAGATAGGTACTTATTGGGAAGATGTAATATAAATCGCTTAAAACTAAGTATAAATATATTGACTATTGGACTTAGGTCTTATTTTAGTATATCAATACATAATTATAAATTACTTATAATTATTATCAGATTAGTAAAAAAATATAAGTAAGATATACTATTAAGGTAAACATAGAATTAGTTATAGCCAGCCCCATCCAGAACGGTCTCGCGCTCTCAAGTAGGGACAAGTCCTCGCTGCCCTTAGAGGCAGCGGCCAATAGGGTCGGTTTTATGACTTAAGATAATTATTGTTATCACTTAAGATAAATTCCGAAAAGGGGATGGTCAAAAAATAATTGAAAAGGGAAATTCTGGTATTTGTAAAAAACTGATTTTCTTGTCATTAATTAAAAATTTTCTATTTTATTATTTTTTTTTAAATATCCAGTCGCATTTCCAGCTAAATTAATTATTAATGCTTTGGGAAGTCCTTAATTTTATTGCGTAAAATTGATAATTTAATTCTGCTCTATGTAATTGCAAGCGGAGCTCAATAGCAGTTGGTTTATTATAATTTTAATTTAAACAAATCGAGGCGCATATTTAATTAATTAATTTTATAATAATTCATAGGATATAATATATTAAATTAGTTAGTCTATATTAATCCCAGCTAGTTCTTTGTCAGTTTGAATTTTAATTTAGTAGGGAGGAGACTTTTTTCTAAACGAAAAGATAAAGGGCTTTTTGTTACGCTGATAAAAATTGGCAAATAAGATGTTTACCAGAATATTTTTACTCAATGAGTTATGCTAGTTAAGTCATTCAATAGCTTAAAATTACAATAAACAGAAAAAACAATTTTGAAGGAAAGTAGCAGAAGAGGAGAGAGGTAGAGAGAGCGAATGAGAGAGAGAGAGAAGAGAGAGAGAGAGAGAAGAGAGTGAGAGAGAGAGCTGAGCGATGGAGCAGATGAGAGAGGGACGAGATGGACGATGGCTAGGCATCAGAGGGACGGTAGGAAAGCTAGCAATAATGTAAACGACATGTTCTTCTTGCTTCTCGACTGATTTAGAACCTTAACGGAATTGAAACTTATAGCCTTGTAAAAACTTGGTATAGGACTTATTGTACTATCATAGACCTCCCTTTTTAAACTGGGTACAATCTGGAGCTGCTACTTGGGGGGACTATATGTCAGATAAGCTCAGTGTTGGGCATTGATTAAATTGGGGAAGAACTTGGGGCATGCATATGAATAGCCAACGGGGTAGGACAATAAAAAAATAACATCTCATTGCTGCGCCTAAAGTGCCGCCCACGGGGAGGGGTTTTATTTGGTGTTACAAAAGACTGGATGATCTAATCATGTTCTTTGTACTTAATAATCATGTTCTTTAAATTAATAATATGTTCTTATAAAACTGTCGGGACTCCAAGGATCAAAAACAACACTTCTACGGGGCTGGAGCCTTTATACCCCCATACTCGTCGGTAATATAAAACAATAAAGAATTGGGGCTATATCAACTGCAAGCTGATAAGCGTTATAATATAGATAAGTTGAAACATAAGAGTAGGCTCAGTGGTTGGCACTAAGATTAGTGTCTTACGCCTATGTTGGTGATTACTGCTAGAATCTTGGGAGAGACCTTTATTAACTTTTTTGCTAGCGGTTCTTTTTGTCTTCAGTTATTCTGATAGACTCCTTAATCCATAGATAAGGGTTTGCATGCTGAAGAATTCTGACTAGTAAATGTTATGTTTATTTATATGGGATGTTGGTTTTCACACAGTGACAGATGCGCAGGACATTGTTACTAATATTATTTGGAATTTTTGGAGGCGTGGCCTTTAGGTGAAAAAATTTTATGTATGGGGGTTGAATTCGGTTTTGCCTAACAATGGATGAGGGGTGTTCATGTAAACATAGCTCTTTATTCCCTTTATTACTACATGGTTTGGGGACAATTTTTCTCTAGAATTCAAATTTATTGAGACGATTGGCCTAAAGCGGAGCGACTAGGAGAGTTTGAAGTGTAGATGGGCACAAAAGAAGGATAAGATCTATAATTAGTTCCAATGACACAATATATATCCTTAATATTTTGGGAGAGGGCTTTGGCCATAGATACGGTATCCTACATTAAATACTCAATTCAAACACTTCATTTGTAATGTAAGATTTATAGTTTAATACATAAGAAATATATTTTTAAACTAATTTTTTTTATAATTTTCAGATTTATATATTAATAAATAGGAGTGGATAAGAATGAATTAATAGAGAAAATTACGTTTTAAAAAGAAAGAGCCTAAGATATGTAGCCTCCTTGTTATTTTAAACTTCCACATTTCGTATTCCACACAAAAAAGAATTTGAAGGACATGTGAAAAGGATCCAGTAAAAATTTTGTTCACATAAAACTCAAACATTAGAATTACTCTTAGATGTAACTTTTTAGTTTCGGTTTTATTAAATTAATTTTATTCTAAAATTCAAATATTCACAAAAATTCAATTTAATTACATCACTTTTCCTTTACTTATATTGGAAATGATAATTGAAAAAAAAGATAATTTTTATTTCAAAAGTGACAGAGGCAAGGCAGATGGCTTGAAGCTATTGTTAAAGATTACGAAATACTAAAAATAAAAATAAAAGTAATATAATAATATATATATACACAATCATATAATATAACTAATATTAACTATAATAATAATAATAATAATATAATAATAATAATAATAATAATAATAATAATATAATAATAATAATAATAATAATAATAATAATAATAATAATAATATAATAATAATAATAATATTAATAATAATTACATATCAACTATGACATATATAGATCAATTAATAATATATAAAAAACAAATAATAGATATAATAAATAATAATAATAATAATAATCAATAAAATAATAATAAATAATAATACAAGAAGCCGTACACTATTAAATAAATGCACAAATAAATATGATAATAAGCATAGCATAAAAACATAAATAATGATAATAATCGAGCTAAAGTCAAAGATCAATATACAATAAAATAATAATAATAATCAGATCATTAATAAATAATATATAATAATTCAATAATAATTCCATAATAATGATAATAATATATCTACTAAATATAACTATAATAATTATATTTTAATTTATACAATACACTAAGTAATAAGAAGTGAAATATGTATGTGTCACTATTGCATACCATTGCGAAATATACTCATAGAAGAGGTTAACGAATGCTTTTGTAAGTTACTCAAACACCAGTTTATAATATGTTACAAAACCACATTATAACCATGTCATTACTAGAATTGGAATATCAACTAAGTATATTAATAAGATCAAATATGAATACAATAATATGAACAATACAATCTTATATAACCTTCGGAGGTACCAACTCTTCTGCATAACGACAATGTGTAATCCAGTCATGATGACTTACTCTTCAACACCCCCTCTCGGCATGACGATGATTCCACATTCGCAATGTTCTTCAATCCTAATCCTGTGCCAACAGAAATGATGCCTTTCACCCGTCAATGGCTTTGTCAGTGCATCTGCAACCATTTCCTCAGTAGGTATATATTTGACGACGATTTTCCCTTCTGTCACAGTTTGTCGGATGAAGTGGTGCCTGATATCAATATGCTTTGTTCTGGAATGATGAATGGGGTTATATGCAAGGTTTTGAGCCCCTTGACTATCGCAATATATCATAGTAGAATCTTAGTATATACTCTTCCCCAATTTCTCTCAGAAAATTTCGTAAGCGTAAAATGGAGCTATCTCTGTACAGCCTCCGTCAAGCCTATATTCAGCTCCCTCACGACAGCACCACTTAGATTGGGGGCACACACTGTCCTTTGTTTTCGGTCTGAATATCCAAGTCGATGGATGCAGCAGCCGCCATAATTACATTTTAGCCACTGATACCGCAGCCGGTGTAGGATTATTCTATAGATGGTACAGTTTCCCCCATCAATTCGCAATGCGGTGAAGCAGACCCTCTACACCCCGGAGCATGAATTTCAGATTGGTAGTAAAGCAAGCTAAGAAGTGTGAATCTAATAGTGCCCCATTGTGTCAGGATACGTGAAGGACTCCTTTATGCCAGGCTATGCTACGCAGCTAGTGAGCTTATCGCAGTCAAGCAATTATACAGTTAATAGGCCTGAGCCTGGAGAAATGAACGTTGTTTATGATGATCTGTCTCTACGCATACGCAGAAAAGTATAACCAACTAATGCAGCCTAATACAGGGGATGAAATCAGGGCACAAATTGTTTCAATTGTCAATTTCTCATCTGCAGATACACGGACTTCTGGGGCTTATCTTATAAAATTTAAACTTCCATATTCATTTGGGTGTCATTCTACGAGGTCTTATCACTCCAGTCACATTGACACCGTATTTGATCCCAGTATAAGTTTTCACAATATCCTCTTTCGTACGAATATACAGTCCACTTTTGGGAAGCAATTGTAAACCATAAATACCAAGGACACGATGTGCTCCCAATACCAGCGACGACCATATGATTATCAGTCGGAATTGGTCTCTAAGCAGGCAGATCTTGTCCTATTGAGTTTTTCCTAAACACCAAGATTATAAGATCTATTTACGATGGCCAGTATATTTAAAACCTCAATCCACATGATAGCCAATGATCAATGAGATCGTCAACATTTCCGCAACATATAAACTTGGAAGCATATCCTGTGTCGGTTTGAATCTAAGATTTTTAATGAAGACTTTGTATGAAGTTTTCATTGTACCGCGGAGACAGCCAACCGAGCTTGTAGGTAATCGAATCACATACAGAGCTTTAATTCAGTTTACACACTTTATTTTCGACGTAACGAAGTTGGTTTTAGCATTTTTGAAGCGCTCTTCGTCTTTATGAGCGTGAATCTTATCATGCATTTCTTAGCCTTAACTGATTTATTATCTAAATAGATCTGGTACTTATACATTTGATATTTCCGGTCCTCCTAGTTCACCATTTTAACTACGCGCCAGTATCCTGCCACCAATGCACTTATGAGTAACAGCCAGTCCCGCACCTGTATTCAGCTGCAAGTGCAACAATAAGGTCTATAGAGCAACTAAGAGACGTCACTATAGACGGGAGAAAAATGTCTCATCAAATAATAGCGACTAACGTGATCTTATTGTCTGTGAAAAACACTTGGCATACAGCAGGCAGTGCCTGTTCTTTTATCAGAGAGCCCCCGTACCGCTTTAAATTATTGACCGCTAGCAATATTGCTATGCTGAGAACCTAATATTCAGCACTGCGAATTTGAAATGGTCTCCTTTTCTTCATCTGTCCATCATCTTATTCGCAGCCTAGAAGTGACTTCGTATACTTTTTATTTTTCCTTCTTGTGCGCCAATCTTCTCAGATTGGCAGAGCAGGACTAAGTGTATATGCATCTAGTAAGAGGATGACTGAGACTCGCCATATGAGCTCGCCATGGTATGCTCTTGTTTCAGTTACTTTGAACTTAGCTTTGTTTGGATTCATGCCAGCGCATTATTTTCTTCTGATATCTTCTACTTAATCTTTTCTTCTTTCACCCATCTTTTGAAGCATGGTTTAGAAATCAGATTTTCTCTTAGAGGGACGTCCACGTTCGACAGAGTCCAGCAATCATCTTATCGGTCGTCCACCTCGTACCGTCGAGAGCAAGATGTAAGCGATCATGTCGCTTCTGAACTGAGGACTGCGTCGTTCTGGTAGCATCTTCAGGCTCCTTCATCAGGAGATCATCTATTAAGAGTACCATATAAAGAAGGCGACTCGCATTATCCCAATTAGTTAGAGTCACTATAATACCCTCCTCTGGTATTCCACCGGAAAAATAAGTGATTCTGTTAGCAAATTAGTATGTGGAAAATATATTACCCGTCCCGGGAGCTCACTACCAGCAAAGACTATTTTATTGCTTCCCCAAGTAAACGCCAATATTCGACAGCTAGCCTGCCCTTACTAAACCCATATTCTCGAGAGTCAGACCAATTCACTCGCCTGGGAACTCTCTGATTGTAAATTTACTCATAATGAGTCCCTCGACGTGCTTTTATCTAATTAATAATCACTGCTCGTACGTATCCAAAAAGATGCGTAAGATGCGAAAACTTGCATTGCGCCGCTTCTACGCCACGTAGCCATAGCAGCAGCTGTATAGACACAGTGGGTCACAAAGCTTCCAATCTAGCTAAAGCAGCTAGGAGAAGGGCATCTATTCACGTAAATCACATAATTTATCGCAAGCGCAAAAATACCTTCCTGCCACAGACAATGAGAATCTCATGTGGATCGGTTCGTTTCACTGAGCGAGACATTCACTTGCCAACTCACAATGAAGTATCATGTATTTTCGCGCTCCAGAGCACTCTCAATTTGGTTGAGCCGGTGTAAAGACACACTAAGGATCTTCTTTCCACAATGGCCATTCCTCAATCCTTAGGAACACTTTGAAAAAATGTCCATAGAGAGAAAAAAGAACTTCTAGAACAGCATATATCAGTTTGAAACATATATCCTGCTCATGTATTTTCCACCGACTAGTGATTATCTACGAAGACTTTCATAATTCTTTAATATATTTTTCCATATAAAGTCTTTCACTTTAATTCGTTTTCAGGAACTTACAAGCAGTAATCTACTTTTTCATCTTGAAAAGTGATAAAGATATTTATGATTCCGAGTGATGAAATTCGAAACGGTCCACATTATACGTATGAACATTTCCAAAGTTGTTGTACTATTCGCCGATGAGGACTTTGACAAAGGCAATTGATCATTTTAATTTTTAGCATGGATCACATTAATGGTCCATACTGCAGATAAGTTTTAAAGTTTAATGTCACGTAGCACCTAAATGTTTTATTTGCCAAGTTTTTCACAAACTCTTTAATATTTAAATGACCAAATCTGGGATTCAGCAGCAAAAATCTCAGCTATACTCAGAGACATTTAAAATGTCAGACCACTAAGCTGAAGCTTCTATTTTCTTGGGCAAATAATAAGGATGTTATTTTTTTCCTATTTAGCGTACCAATAAAAGTTTTCCGTACTTTTACATCAGATACAAAAATTTTTAGCATTATGCCAGCGTAGAAAAAAGCAACGTCAGGCCATCCTAGTCTAATGCCGAGGTCATCAGCAGGCCTTTGGAGACAGATAGTCAAATTAGAATGGTAAATTTGGCAGCGTAAAAGAGACTGTTCACACTCACTATTAAGCGTCTGTTAAGTTTCTCATTACACTACTTGAAACTTCTATTATTAAACTGCCTGTACCATTTAATAAAGTTTCATGATTGCAGTCTGACACTAATTTCCATGTTTATATAGTAGTACTGATAATTCGGGTCCAAATACTTATCTCTTTGGATTCGACATATACGCAAGTTGTCCGCTAGATGCTCAAACACCAGATTTGCAAGCGGGAACATTTTCAATTCGGTTTGCTCGCGATCAAAACCACGTGATTGCTTAGTCGATCTCCTACTTCTTACAAGGTTCGTATTCATTGACCAAATTTATAATAAGATTATGATTTACACGTGGTATCGATGCCTATATCTTATATGACTCCGACAATATGCAGTTACAGTATGTCAACACTGACATGTGATTTCACACATAGGTTGTTTTCGTGCAAACTATTTTGTCTTTAAGACATTCGTGTCTTCGTGGTTCCTATAGCAATCCCCATCCTTAGTATTATAGAATCTGATTTCCTAATTCTTACTCCAGCCTCTTCTCTCATCCATACGATTTTAAACATCGTTAAGAATTGGACGTCAGGCATGATCGTAATCGACTTTACCATTACGCGATAACACGTGAAAGTTACTAAATCGAACGATGGTCGTTCGACTTTCAGGTCCTAACGACGTATTTATTAATTTAACGAAAGGTATATCGGCGTCAACGAGTATCTGCTATCAGGAATTTCAATTTTCAATCTCACCGGCAACGTATACTAACGAAACTAATGCGGTTTGGGGAAACAAACAACACAGAATCCTTTGCTTACATTTCATCGCGCTTTTTAGGGGGCGTTACTCCGCAGTCAGTGTAGTTGATTTGAAAGCAACATAAAGGGCCGTATAGACCGCCTGCGCATGTGAGATATAACGTGTGATGAATTGCATAAATACAATCTATGTTCTAAATTTTCTTGCACCAAACTTGATTTGGAAGATTCACATCTTTAATTTGTTTCTAACTCCGGTATGGGTCGAATTATCGCGTATTAATTCGGA
>JABUQX010092780.1:0-20000 GCA_015478945.1 Trachelipus rathkii
ATATACAAGTTATAAGCAATGAGTGCAATTTAGTTTTCCCAATGTGAGCAAACATCCAGGTTTTAATAGCACCTGTGGTTAAATTACTGTTGCTGAATATAGAGCAAATCCCTATCATTAAACGATTGTTTCTCAATAAATATATCTACTTACTCGCGCAAAAGGTTTTAAAGGTCCATTAAACGGCAAATTCCTGACTATGGCTCTTTTCAGCCGCTTCAACGTTGGATCTGAATTTTGCAGCATTATAATGTTATCATTATCAATCTCTAAAGGATCAACTATATCCTCTGAATCCATGACGATATGGTGTATCCGGGGATCCCGGATTTCTTTTACCACCTCCCCACCGGTGTTTTGGGGATTGTTTGATTTTTCTTTGATGATCGTGGTGGAACCACTAGGGGAAGCACTTTCCTCCTCCATGGACTCATCTAACAACATCCACTCCCGGAAACCCATTGACGACATTACATTAACGCTCGCTGTTTCTTTCTCAATGGCCGCCAAAACCCTTATTGGTACATGGGGTACCAAGAGATTATAGTGAACTCCACCACAACACAACAGATGACAAATATCTTTCTCTGATTCCTTCCCAAAAAATTGGAGAGCAAAAATTAACACAACCTCACTCACTGGTCACTCACTGGTTAATACTTGTAGATGGTGTAACTTGGTAAATGCTTGTATCGCTTGAATGAGAGGAAATTGTCCAGCTTGTTTCATTAATTGTAGCCTCTTTGTAATTTGTCTGTTATCCTTCCCGGTGGGTAAACCATATGTTGAGCGATTTTCGATCATCTCTTGGACAATGTCCTGTCTTAACTTTAAATGATGGTCCAAGGACCCATACAACCCTATCGACAATGCTTGAAAAAGCGAATCACCCCCACCAGGAATCTTTACTTCAGAAAATCCTCCAGGGATGGTATTTGAAAGAATTTCTCGGACTCCTCCACGGCTCCCCCCCCATTGCGTGATCGGGACAACGCCGTCAGCCTACTTTTATTTGTCCTCCCTGCGGATCGTATCTTCAACTCGTAATCGATGTCATTTATTTCCTCCAAAGTGCGGGCTACCCGAGCATTCACCAATGGCATACTATGTAGAAATAGCAATGGTTGATGGTCAGTGAAAATAACTACTTTGATTCCATAAAGAAAAGGTTTCAAAGCTCTCACAGCCCATCGTATAGCAGCCACCTCTTTCTCAGTTGTACTATAGCGCTGTTCTGACTTTATTAAAGTCGTCGGAGATGTAAGCCTATAGGGCGTTCCACATCAGATCTTGAGTCTGGCAAGACACGCTTCCTGCCCCGATATCAGACGGCATCCACATTACATATGAAAGGCTTCGCTTGTTTCTGACACGATACAGAGGGCATACGATTAGGACCTGTGGGATGTTAATTCTTGTTTTGTAGAGGAGAGAGCGTGCTCTTGACATATCATATACAGATATTCATTTTCAAGGAATTTTAGCCCATCTCAATAGTCGACCACAAGTACGCTCGGCACTCTACGTGAGTAACTATAGAAATGGGCGTACGATTGTCTTAGCGCCGGTACAGTAAAAGTTACCGATGCCCCAGAAACTGCCTCAACTTACGGACGGTAATTGGAAACTGGAAATTGCATGAGCCTTGCAAATTTGAATCAGGGGAACCATTGCCTTTTTCGGAAACTTTTGTCCTAAGTACTGTTCTGCTTCCTAAGGAGAAATGTATATACACTGTTGTGAGTGTTTAAAGTCCCCAGTTTCTTTAAATGCAAGTCACCACCTTTTACTCCCAGAACTCTCTAGCTCCTCTCTTCTATTCGATAATAGAATATAATCATCGCAATGGAGGTCAGTATTAAATCACTATTATTAACCATTGCATTCTTCCATTGGAATTATGTGCCAGAGCATATCTCATCCCACGTTGGAAGTGGCTGGTCCATTCTTTACACCAAACGGCACACGCAAAAACTCCCAGTGGAGACAAGGGAGTGGTAAAAGCTGTCTTTTCAATACTAGTTCCTTCCATCTCTACAGCCTGGTAGTATCCGTTTGATCAAATCTATGGTGCGTAAAATATTTCATTTCCTTGTAAACTAAACACTGTCAAGATCAGATTTGGGATTAGCAAAACTATCTCCTTTGGTTGAATTTTATTTTA
Organism: Trachelipus rathkii; assembly: GCA_015478945.1. Classification (NCBI taxonomy): domain Eukaryota; kingdom Metazoa; phylum Arthropoda; class Malacostraca; order Isopoda; family Trachelipodidae; genus Trachelipus; species Trachelipus rathkii. The sequence continues at coordinate 2,165 of JABUQX010092780.1, forward strand.
ATTCTCTATTTTTCTCTTTCACAATCTGATTGATCCATCCTTCTTTCTTATCGGCACCACGTGGCTGAATACTGGGACTTGCTCCTCTGGTTGATTCCCTCCTCTTCATTTCTTACAATTTTGCTTTCTTATTTCTCGGAGAATGGGACCTTGTAATCGTCTGACTGGCACTTGCACGGGATCCTCAGTGAGTGTTTCTATTCTATGCTTAATAACATCGGTGCAGCCCACATCAGAGTCTCCCAAACTTGAGACAGATGGATATTTCTCTAATTTTTTCTCTTTGTTCTATTGTCAAATCGGCTTCTTCCAGTCGAAACGCTTCACACAAATTTTCAGGTGTCCACTCGGTGTATTCATTTTGACCTTGGTCATTTAATTCGACAACATTTATATTTGGTTCCTGGCTTAACCCTATATCTAATCCTAACTGTATTCCTACTCCTAACTGTCCTAGAATAGTGCCTTTCTTCAACCTCCTTGGGAACTCTCCCTCATTCTTAACTAAAAACATGGCTCTATCGCCCGTAAAATTAACCAAAGCAGGGTCAAATTTTATTGTATTTGGCAATCCCGGACTGGCCTCCACCACAACCGGTTGCTTTAGGGGAACTCTTCCACTCCTCTCTACTTCCACCATCAGGCATCGTCGAGGTTCTATAATCACGGACTCCACTAGGGCACAAGTCTCTTCCTTGGGGTTGCCCTGCCTCACGTCCACGGCGACGGTCTGTACGAAATTCCCGCGTCTAATCACCAACTCCTTATGGTACAGATCCGGCAGCAGATGTTCTTGATTTAGTATATCAAACCCCAAAACCAAATCGTAATCAGTTAGTTCGTCAGGTACCACGACAAAACGACCCGGCTTCAGGAGATAATTGGTAGACAACCTCAAAGCTATTATTACTTTCCCAAGAACAGGAAACCTAACATTCCCCAATCCTGTAATTCCCCCGATAGGGATAGGCAATATATGGACTTGTTTTTATCTAATAGGCTGGAAAACAACTAGCTGAAATAAGACTGACTTCCGCGCCAGTGTCAACACAAATGTATATGGGCTCCATTGGTGGTTGATCCACTAGGGTAACTTGCAAAATTAATGTTTTCTCAGGAGCCTTTTATTATATGATAAGTTATCATTGCCCCAGGACACAATTCTTCGCAACATTTTCCTTCTTCACTCTTTTCTTCTGTTTTGACCTGTTCCTGAATTTGACATCAATGTAATCCTTGGGCAGTCTCTTTTCCCTATTCTTTTCATTTTTCTTCTTCTGTGATTCTGTAGTTCTTCTTTACTAGTCGTTTTTAATAATTGTAGTGGTGCTGTCTGATGGATATTTATTGGAAGACTTTCCTGAGACCCTCCAGGATCGTCTTCAACTGAGTTCATTATATTACTTATAGCTTCTATTATTTCTGCTGTTGCTGCGGCTTCTGGCATGAGGTCTTCCATGCCAGAGCTCCCCCGTTTCCCGATCTTTGTGGACAATCCTTCCTTACCTAAATGTTCTTCCTGACAGAACGGACAAACTATTCGAGGTGCAGCAGCTTGACTCTCCTGCCATTGGGGCAATCTCCTACCAGATGACCACCTCTTTACACCTCAACAACGATTTTGCCCTTCAAATTAGCAATCCTCAATCAGGGTGACCTCGTTTGCCACTAATACATACACTGGGGTGAGTCCATTCCACTCCCATAGTTATCCCCTTTTTCTTGCAATGACTTGCAGATATGGGACCTTGATGCACATTTTGGTTTCTTGCTGATTTAGCTTTGATTAATTGCGGTTCCTCTCTCTGTGATTATTCCTTATACTCCCTTCGATGGTAATCCATCTTCTATTTATTTGGAAGTTGTGCTTGTTTGTTACCCATGCAAGTGATGTTGCTGTAGCCTGTTCTTCATATTTATTATTTCATTATTAGTTTTAGCCACTGGCTAATTTATTAATTATATCCTGTGTGAGTTAACTTAAAGCTTTTACTTTGTCTGTGTTGAGTGCATTACTTTTGACGATCTATATTATTTATTGGCAACAACATAAATATTATTCTATTATTTCCCGAGCGCGGGTTGTTCATTAGGGTAGTACAATTTCCATTACTTGTAATTATGTAGAAACCTTATGTATGATTGCATAGGTGATGATCATTACTTGTTATTAATTGCCAACATGTATTTGCATTTATAAATGTATATTTATTATTAATATCATTTACACTCATATTACTGTATTATATTTCATCTTTGTCCATTTTTTTCATATAATCATTAATTATTTTTTTCATATATATTACTCTTTTAGTATTACTGATTTCGTTTTTATTATTAATATATTGATTATATCAATTCAGTTAGCTTCCCATGTATAATCATTAGTAATCTCTCTACGTTTTAGGTATATTCTCCTCAAAATTCTCCTAATCTTAAGTATCATTGTTCCCTCAATCTCGTGTACGTTATTCTGCTTCCTAGTGTATCTAAAGACTTATTTTACTCCTCAATATAATTATTTCTTTTCCGTCCCTCACAATTTATATGCTAATTTTTTATTATATTATTATTATTAATTTTACATTGTATTATATGAGGATATTCGGGTCAACTCTGCCCCGCCAGACGCTAACATATCAAATACGTTGACGAGAGAACAAGACCCCGCTAGGATAATAAATCATCCTTCATGTCACCTACATATGCCTTATTCACAGCACTGGCCCTGTGTGAGATTCCACTTGTGTGCCGTGTTTTAACGTGTCGTCTCGCATTCTACTGTCTCCCGAAGTGGCTTATCCAGAAGGATAACCACGCTGCTCAGACTTAAAAAAACGAGGCATTTAATCTGATTAGATTCCAATTATTCCTCCCCAGCATGTCTATATAGCTCATTGCATAACCTCTCTGCTGGCCTACAATATCAAAGCTCTCTGCTCAGTCAAGCGGAGCACTCATTTTTGACATATGGCGAGAATTTTACTCGACTCAAAATATAATCAAAGACAGCCCAAACGATGTGCAAATCCCAACTCCCATCCGTTGATTATATAGCGCTAAGATAAATAAGTGGAAGGCACCGTCACTTTTGACCTTTCAAATCTTTCCAAAAACTGTACCATAGTCTCACCAGTCTCAATTCTATATTATTATGTACCAATAGCTATCACAACCCACGATTAGTAAAATATTTAAAAAAAAATAGTTTTCAATCAGTTAACAGAATAATTTGTTTGAGTGATAACAAATCACATTTCATGTCTATTCTCCAAAATTTTGACAACGATGGATTTAGAAAAGGACGTCTCTTACTTCGAAAGTCCCTCTCTCATTTATGTTTTCCTTAACCGAATCAACTTATCTTATAATAGATCATATGAAAAGTTATGTGATTTTATAACAATATTGGAACCTATGAAATTCGTTATAATATTCACGCTCCAAACACAGTCGGTCTTGATCTTACGATTATCCAATGACATACTACTAAGTAAAATGAACAAATGGGCTTTTGAGGGGACCAAATTACAATGTTTAAAAGCGACTTGAGAGTGGAGATTGCTCCTTCTGATACGTAAAACTTGAAATTGAAACAGGACTACTCCAGTTCGCTACACTTCAAACACAGGGCATCTCGTATATATCCCAGTGTTGGTCTCGGAAATATGTTTGATGACCGTATATCCTCATTCTTACGTTTATATAATCAATCTGATCCATAGCTCTCTCATCCTTCTATGACGTATCGTCTTCTTCTTCTCCAAGTAAAGCGTACATTACATTCCCATGGACGATACCTCTATCCATGATCGAAACTCGGCAGAGTCTTTCTATATCCAATAATGCAGATAGCGTCCACTCTGATGACAATTGAGTATAACAAAAAATAATGAAATTGAGCTAGCTTGAGCTCATAGACGTGCTAACATAGCTATGCTGTAGACTTTCTCAACTCTTAAAAAATAAGGTTAACAATCATATTAATTCTACGCTACTCAAACCGAACTAATAATCCATAAAATTATATTATGTTAAATACCTAACAATGTAAGATAATAACTTGGAGTCGAGATACGAATAATTGCCTCCTCAATTCATATACTGGGCGAGTGTATCCATTCCAATCTTATGAACATAACGACAGATGTTTCATCTCGACACTCACATTACTTAACATAGCTATATGTCGTAGCAGACTGTGCAGCGTGATATGACGGAGAGGTTCTATACTTCATTTAGATATCATTATTTGAGCAGCGCCCCTGAGTTAATCTAAGATTTATAAATAGTACTTAATTTGTACTCTCTTGTCTAATTTTCTTCTTTAGGAAACTTAAAATTTAATATTACTCTTTCCCTCATTCTTCTTTTATTTAATTATTGTTTGGACTATGATAATCGCATGCCCCTACGTTACGAATATTTACTTGTAAACTTAGGCCCTGACGTATATTAACACTGAAACCACAGGGTGTAGCATACTCCTACACACATATGTTAATCTCAAGTTATACAAACATGTAATTATAGTTTACATTCACCACTATACTGCTCATAGAATTCTCTATTAACTCCTTACATCAATGCAAAACCTCAACAATAGCGTATCCTCTTACAAAGAACCATACAAAATCTTACAATAAAAACCAATTTGAGTATATTCACCAAAATATGTCTAAGTGGAGACTTATTTATTTGACTGTAGATATAATAGCTGTCTAAGAATATATAATAAACGATACTAGAGAAAAGAGATTTACCTATTCCAATTGTATTTATTCTCATTTTACAAAATCCTGACTTTCTCATATTTCTTTGATATTCCAAAAACCCTTCAAACTAAGTTATATATCTAATTTTGTAATTTTTAGTGCTCACAAGGATTGCACCGATTCAATGCAAATCAAAAATTATAATACTTCGTTTACTATCACTCAAGATTGCTTATGAAAAAAAAATATCTCTACTTCCGGTTCTGAAGGACTGTTTTCGTATATCGATCTACATTCACATTACGTCTTCAGCTTACAATTAGCCAGCGCTTATTCCCACTGTTCTCGAGCTAGCAAGCTATCAATACTGAAACAACATAACCTACGTTATATCTTAAAAATTAAAAATTCTATTTTATCTATAATATATTATTATTATATAAATGATATAATAATAATACTAAATACTCAGCGATATTAATCTAACCTATTTAAATCGTTAGCTATATACTACCATTATTATTATTATATATTAATTATTTAATTAATTATTATTTATATTATATTACTATCTTGATCATTTATTTCCTTTTTTTTAATCTTTCAAGCACAAATGAAGTACTTGCATATATTTAAATTATGAGATAATATATATTAATATTATGATTTATTAATAAAAAAATTATAAATACAATCTATTACTTTATTAATATATATTTATTAATTATTATAATGTAATTAGGATGATATTTATGATTATAATATGATTCTCTCAAATCTATATATCTATTATTATATCATTTATTATTTATTATTCATTATTATTATTTTATTATTATATTATTATTATCTATTATTATATTATTAATATATAGGTAACGAAGTTCATGTCATAATATTTAATAGGTTCGTAATTTTTATTATTCATGCATCATAATACAATCGTTTGATAATTTAATATTAAATTAATTTTTTTTGTACTTATTTATTAATTTATTTTATTATTTATATTATTGATATTTATTTATAACTAAAAAAATTAAATAATAATCTTCGAATGTTGGATTCCAATTTGCACATGTAACCCATTCATTTGCGATCATAATTTAAAATCTTTTTATTATGGGTCAATAATATAATATTTTATTATTATTATTACTTTGTTATATTATATCTCTATAAGATATATGATTGATATATTCTCTTTATATTGAAGTATACGCTATTATTGAAGGTGGATATAATACTTTAATAGTTAATTATATATATACTTTTTTCACTAGCCTCCATTTATAATTATTATTATTGGATTATTAATACTTAAAAATAATATAGATTATTATTAATTAATTATTGTTTCTTGATATAAGGTGCTATTTCATATCTCATTACTTTCGAGAAGTCGATGTTTGTAAATGATCTTTTATCTCCTCTATCGTTAATCACTTAAAGCCATAACTATTGAATTACTTATCTGATACTTACTCTACTTTATTCCATTCAACATGTATTTAATCAAGCAATAAAGGATATAGAATTATATTTAAATGTGTGCCTCTTCTTCTTCTTTTATTATATATATGTACAACATTACTTTTATCTGTTGAACTCATAATTATACAAAAGAATATATATGTTAATCATACTATAAATTTACTATTAATCCCTTCTTATATAGTGTGAGGTGTTTTAGTTGATTATTTTATTATTTGAATTGGATTAAATTATTATTATATATGGTTTGGAATATTAGGTTTTATTATTATTCATTTCATTTGTACGTTCATTTGGGATATATATACAATAGATTTTTTTTTACTAAATAGAAACACATCGATATTTATGATTAGTATATATAATTATCTATCTTAACATTATTATATATTATGTTTATAGTTCTCTAAATTACTTTATATTATTAGTGAATTTCAGTTTTGATTCTCTTCATTAGATTTATATATGCTCTTAAAATAATAATTATACAATTCTTATCAGTTTTCTAGTTAGGAAGGAGTATTAGAGTATTATTAATCATATATATATATGTGTATAATTAAATGGATAATTTAAATTCATCTTTGGCTATTCATAGAATACTAATAGAGACGTGAATAATATTAAATACATATTTATTTTATTAATTATCATTATTAATTATTACTATATATTGGTGCCCATATTAATATATATCCATCAAATTATTTTGCTTTTCCATCGCCTCAAGCTATATAGATTCCATAAGTGTATGATTATTATGTATAATATATGCTAAAACTAGATTAATTTTATACACATATCTATCACTCAGTATATTTTCAGATTGCTTATTACATATATCCAATACTATTGGTAATACGCCAGCTACTCATATGCCTTTCAAAAATTTATTGAACAAAAGTACCAGCCTCTCTATCTTTCATATTGCTCTCTTATTATTATATATGTGTTCATTCAAATCATCTGACTAATTCGTCATTTATGATTACAATTGATGATTAATTTACTCTTTGACATAAATTTTGTGCCATTTATAATATATAATAATTATCATTATTATTTATTCTTATTCATAAAAAATTATTTTTAATGTTGATTATGTACATTGGTTTTATTTGTAACTTCACAATTGATTGATTATTCTATATTATATTATTATTATTATAATATTGATTATTATTATTGGTTCATTATATATTCTCTCTGGCATATATTTAAATTCCGTTATATATAGAAATTATTTTATTATTATTTTATTTGCTATTAGTTTTTTTGATAAGGATTGTCAATGTAAATATGATATATGTTTAATCTATATTTAGTGGTCATTCTATTGGTGTCTTATTAATTATTGGACATCTAGACTAGTTGTTGAAAATTAAATTCATTATAAAAATAGTTATTATTTCTATTACGTTTTTCTTAAACTTTAAATCTTGATATATATAATTTCTTTTCTTATATTGATTCTGACTCATTCGATCTCTCTCTTATTATTTAAAAATATACTATTATTAATAATAATTCCTTTATTATTATTATTGTGTTAATTATTTTATTTTTTTTATAACTATATACATTAAAAATAGTTGATTAAGTTATATTCTTATTAAGACTATATTATTTTATTATTATTAAATTATCACTCGATATGCTCAGTACGTATACCTCGGTATATCAAAATCTGCTTTAGAGAGCGAAGAACGCCACTAGTCTTCCAGTCCCATACTACATCATATAATAGCACAATCACTCAGATTTCTTCCTGCTACACTAACTGTGTGTCTCATTTGTTCTCACTTTATTCTAGAATAGCTGTCCAGATATAACACGAAGTGAGATTAAAAGAAGGTACTCGCCTGGAGAGATTAAAAAAAACTCAATCAATGCTAGACTTTGCTTCATGTCCTGCTCGTACAGTCCACTCTTCCCTTTACGAGCTACAGCTGTTACCGAACAGAAGAAACATTAATATTGGAACTTATGAACGCTTATGCTTTATAAAAGCCAGTTTCCACAACGAAAAATATCATCTCAAAACTTATCAAGCCGATATCACAACTCATTATACTCTTTACAATTGGGTAGCGACGGGAACTCTTATTGAGAACTAGTGAGCAAAAACAAATGTCACAGAATAACTCCAAAAAATATTGCTAATCTTATTAAAAATTCAGAACGTGCATTTGTGATCAAAATATAGTTAGAATAAATCAGATAAGTTCAATCCATAAGTTAAACCGTACTCTATTTTCAACATTTGAGGTGCCTATCAATTAACCTCAGACATTACTCACTCTCTAAGTCTGATTCCTCCCCCTGTGTTGCATCTCTATAATAGGATTATGTGAAAAGACATTACTGCAGATTAAACGGACTCTCCAAAATTGTTCTCTCTCTCCTCAAAACACATTCGGATTCTCTGCTAACACGGGAGAAAACTGTTTAGTTGGACTATTTGACACTTTAATATCAATTATAAGAGATCGAATGCCTTTGCCTCTCTGCAGTATCATTATTAGATTTCACAAAGCTTTTGACATTTTAATTTGAATTATTATAATGATATCTTTTTACTATAGATAAAACATAGAAACAATGACAATAGGATGTGGTCTTGCGAATTGGAGGTGACATAAGATTTTAAATTAACTCTAATCCGTATTAAAATTATGCCTTACCCAGAAAGATTGCATAACATAAAATACTAAAAAATCTGAAGTGTAAATGCTATTTCACACTAAATTTAAATCTCTATCTTATGCTCAAACAGCAATGACTCGGTTTTATCAATCTGAATATGAACTGCATCTATATCACTAATTTTACATTTTATATACAATATATAGAAGTTTCTGTTTTAATAACTTATATCTATTGACAACTTTTAGTGCTCACTCTCGCACAAAACTTACAGTCTCGATTTGCTGACGATAGGCTACCATATATAAATAAATGACAAGATGCCGTAGTCTCCTATCCTCGAGTATAAAGTAAGTAGATATAACCTAATTTATAACAATAATTAATATTAGATAAAATGGTAATATAATAGATTAGCTTTAATAATCATTATTATGTCTTCAAAATTTCAAATAAAATTTCACTAAATTCTTTGTTCATTATTATTATTATGAGATTATTGTTAATAATATTATAAAAATTAATAAAATATATATATATATGCCTTACATATTCGTCTACCAAGAAATGATAAAAAAAAATCCAAAAGGCTGTTGAAGAGCTGCAATTTAAAGAATTTTTATTTCAAAGATTTTCCCTCATATGAAAAAAATCTTTTTACCTTTTCACGTTCTTAAGATATCTTACGATTTACATTTTAAAAGTCAGAATTTTGTTATTCTTAATACATTCCCACTGCTTATTCGCAAATGTATTTTTTTTAACAAACCACCTCATTTATTTCCTATTTTATACCTGTCATCTAATAGCCATATACTTTACTTAAATCACTAATAATGATACTATTTCTTTTCATTTGCTATTTATTTGTAATATTATGTTGCATTTCTTTGAACTTTTTTTTTTCTTTTTTTTTAACTTCCTAGTAATTGTAAAACCTATCTTCAGAGGTAAATATTCTTAAGTTTAATTTTCTGTCATTATTTGTTTTCTTTCTTTTTTTTTTTTACTTGTTTTCCGATAGTTTTCTTTACTTAAAAGTTATGTGAAAATATTAGGAAATTGTAAAGTTTTGCCTTTTTATAATTGTATTTACATTTTACAGAGATATTCAACAGCCTTCTCTCAGCACTATCAGATTGCTCTGATAACTAAATAACTAAGAATATATGAAAAAATAAGTGAATATGTAGGTTTCCATCTTTTAGAACTTAGAAGATATGAAAAAATTGGCAAGGTGTCGAGTATCAACTTTATATATATATATATATATATATTATATATATATATATATATATATATATATATATATATATATATATATATATATATATATATATATATATATATATATAGTATATATATATATATATATATATATATATATATATATATATATATATATATATATATATATATATATATAAGAAACGATTTTTGTCTGGCCCCCCCCGAAAAAAATTTTTCCCCATGCTGGGATTCGATCCTGGATCCTAGCAGATGAGCGTGCAAGTAGCTTAACATGCCACGACGAGATAAGAGAACCCGAGATGAGCCATCGGCAGAGCACATGTGCCGCTGCCGACCCGGGCGTAGGGCCAAACAGGTATCGCGCATGGTGCCACAATACCAAGAATTCAGGTCAATAGCAAGATACAGCCGCATATCCCCGCGCTAAATCCGTATTTGTGGGCCCCCGATGCCACCATGTTGATTCCTGATCCTGGATCCTAGCAGATGATCAAACACTTGCACGCTCATCTGCTAGGATCCAGGATCGAATCCCAGCATGGTGAAAATATCAGGGGTATTTACAAATACAAATTTAATTGCAGGTTATTGCATTTCTTATGTACATATTTACCCCCCGTTCTTGGTATTATTATTTACCATGCGCGGTACCCTGTTTGTCCCTACGCCCGAGTGCGAGCGGAAGAACATGGTAATGCTCTGCTTGGGGCAGTAGAAGTACCTTCGGTTCTCCTTGTCTCGTCGTGGCGTAGAGGAAACACTTGCTTCACTCATCTGCTAGGATCCAGGATCGAATCCCAGCATGGAGAAAATATCAGAGGGTATTTACACACACACACACACACATATATATATATATATATATATATATATATATATATATATATATATATATATATATATATATATATATATATATAGTATATATATATATATATATATATATATATATATATATATATATAAATATATATATATATATATATATATATAGTATATATATATATATATATATATATATATATATATATATATATATATATATATATATATATATATAAGAAAGAATATTTTTTTATTTATATATATATATATATATATATATATATATATATATATATATATATATATATATATATATATATATTTATATAGTGTGTTTAAATATCAATATATATGGATATATGTATATATGTATATATATATATATATATATATATATATATATAATTCCAATGATATACAACAATACTCTCTTATCATTATCAGATATCCTTCATATTAAGATGATATCGAAAAATATAAAATATAAAATATATAAATTATATTTGCGTTTCCTTGTTATATTTATTTATTTTTTTTTTGTTTCATTTATTTCTCTTAAACTGTTTTATTTAAACCTATTTAAAATCTGGAAATATTTGTATAAACTGTGATACTCCATGTGAGTTAACTAAGCAAGGACAGAATTTTTTTTGAAAAATTTCAATTTCTCAAAAAGTACACAAGAGATCAACGTTTTGAAAATTTTTTTGAAGCCGTACAAAAATTTCAAACTTGTTGAGGTAATATTTAAACATATATATATATATATATATATATATATATATATAAATATATATATATATATATATATTATTATTATAATTATTGTTATACTATATATATATATTATATATATTTGTTTATATATATATATATATATATATATATATAAATATATATATATATGTTATATATATATATATATATATATATATATATATATATATATATATATATATATATATATATATATATATATATATATATATATATCTATATAAATTATTTTATATTAATTTTTATGTATATATATATATATATATATATATATATATAAATATATATATATATATATATATATATATATATATGTATATATATATATATGTAGTAGAGTTTGTAAAGATATAAATATACGGTTATGACATATATATATATATATATATATATATATATATATATATATATATATAAGTATTTATATATATATATATATATATATATATATATATATATATATATATATATATATATATATATATATATATATATATATAAATGTGAATATATATAATACCTATATATATATATATATATATATATATATATATATATATATATATATATATATATATATATATATATATATATATATATATATATAAGGATAATAAAATTAATAAGTGGACCTAATGACAGCAAATGTGAATAAGGCTAAATATTCTCGAAGGCAATCAAGACTAATTTGGAGCCTCGAAGAAACTTAAAATTAACTTTTAAGCGAAGAAGAAATTTAACTTTTGAAGTTTTTAACTTTTTAAATTTTTTATTTTATTTTATTTTATTTTATTTTGTTTTATAGAAGGGAAAATATTGAAAATCCATTTTAGAGAGAAATCTAAGTAATTATATCGTGTGGCATGGTTATTATTATTATTATTATTATTATTATTATTATTATTATTATTATTATTATTATTATTATTATTATTATTATTAGTTATTATTATTATTATCATTATTATTATTATTATTAAAAGGTAATATTAGTTCAGATGATATTATTATTATTATTATTATTATTATTATTATTATTATTATTATTATTATTATTATTATTATTATTATTATTATTATTATTATTATTATTATTATTATTATTGTTATTATTATTATTATTATTATTATTATTATTATTATTATTATTATTATTATTATGATGTATATTATTATTATTATTATTATTATTATTATTATTATTATTATTATTATTATCTTAAAACGGTCTATGATTCTGTTTTATATTATGAGAATACATAGTCCAGTATATTACTTTTCATCGTTTTCCTTGCATTTTCTCTATTTTTCTATACCTTACTAGAACCAGTCCGATTGATTACTTTTTCTCCTATAAGATGCAATCCCACCTTCAAATTTAACTCAAGATTGAACGAAAACTATTCGTATTGTTTAAAGGCGCAATAAGTCCTATAGTGAATTCCGTTGAAAACTATTATAAATAAACTATTTTCAATGTTTGAATGTTCCCGTAACCGTAACCGTACCCATCACCTCGTTGGATTGATGTTGGTAAACCTGGCAATAACCTGGATGGATCGACATTGCCGAAAGGCTAAGTTTGTATATATATATATATATAGTAGTATATATAGATAGAGTATATATATATATATATATATATATATATATATATATATATATATATATATATATATATATATATATATATATATATATATTAAAAGAAAGAACATGTAATGAGAAGGTAAAGAATTAACTGCCTTCCGGATTGAACCACCGCCATGTTGCGACTGAGGACAATATACCCGGTATTCATGATTGAGCTTATCCTCCAACCCAAAAAAGTTGGATTCAAGAACAATTATAAAGCAACCGAGTCTCTTCAAGGCGACATCACCAGGTGTCCAGCCTGTCCTATCTCTTGTTCTTTATATTAGATGATAAATATTGCATAATAATCGTAATTAAATAAGATGTTAAAGAAAGAAAATATAATGAGAAGGTAAAGAATTAACTGCCTTCTCCGGGATTAAACCACCGCATGTTCATGTTGTGACTGAGGACAATATACCCGATGTACAACTGAGCTATCTTCCAACCCAAAAGTTGGATTCAAGAACAATTATAAAGCAACCGAGCTCCCTTTAAGGCGACATCACCAGGTGTCCAGCCTGTCCTATCTCCGTTCTTAATATTTTAGGTGTTAAATATTGCATAATAACGCAATTAAATAAGATGCTAAAGAAAAGAACATATAATAGAAGGTAAAGAATTAACTGCCTCTCCGGGATTGAACCACCGCCATGTTGCGACTGAGAACAATATACGGTGCTATATGATTGAGCTATCCTCCAACCCAAAAAGTTGGATTCAAGAACAATTATAAAGCAACCGGCTCCCCACTCAAGGCGACATCACCAGGTGTCCAGCCGTCCCACCCCTGCCTAATATTAGATAAGAAGACAGAGGATGATGCCCATTTTTGTAATAAGATGCTGAAGAGTTGAAACACATAACGAGAGGCTGGTAGTGCTAGGTTTTGACCGAGCTCTGATTTGAACACTGTTGATACAGTACGAGTGACTAATATGACAGCAGTTATGATTTATTGATCTTCCAACGGCGTTGGATCTTGCGAACACCATAGTACAGCAGTTATCACCAAACCAGCCTGTCCCTATCTCTCTTCTTTATTAATACTGTAGATGCTATATATTTGCATATTATCGCAATAAATAAGATGCCAGCCAGTTAAACGCGGCACGAAGTAGCGCAATTAACCGGGCCTTCTCCGGAGTTGCGCACACCGAGACACACCGGCAGTTGGCGATTGGCGTCTCTTCCAACCCGTTGGGATTCAAGCACCACATAGCAATGAGCCTCGCAGCCATCACTGCGTCCGTGCTTCAACCAGTCTCCTCGTTCTGGTTATTGCAGATACAATAGCCAGAGCGAGCTGGTCGTATACTGAATAAGATGTTGTGCTGTTAACATATACGAGAAGGTAGATTAACTGCCTTCTCTGATTATCCGCCATGTTGCACTGAGGATATATTTGAAAAGAGCGATATTGATATCTTCACCCAAAAAGTTGGATTCAAGAACAATTATAAAGCAACCAAGCTCCCTTCAAGGCGACATCACCAGGTGTCCAGCCTGTCCTATCTCTCGTTCTTAATATTCTTAAAAAAGTTTTGGGGTTGGAGGATAACTCAATCGTAACGCACCGGGTATATTGTCCTCAGTCACAACATGGCGGTGGTTCAATCCCGGAGAAGGCAGTTATTCTTTACCTTTCATTATAAGTTCTTTCTTTAACATCTTATTTAATTGCGATTATGCAATATTTAACATCTACAATATTAAGAACGAGATAGAACAGGCTGGACACCTTGGTGATGTCGCCTTGAAGGGAGCTCGGTTGCTTTATAATTGTTCTGAATCCAACTTTTTGGAGGATAGCTCAGCCGTAACGCACCGGGTATATTGTCCTCAGTCGCATGAGGTTCAACTCTGGAAGGCAGTTAATTCCTTACCTTCTCATTATATGTTCTTCTTTAACATCTTATTTAATTGCGATTATTATGCAATATTTAACATCTACAAATTAAGAACGAGAGATAGGACAGGCTGGACACCTGCTGATGTCGCCTTGACGGGAACTCGGTTGCTTTATAATTGTTTCTTGAATCCAACTTTTTTGGGTTGGAGGATAGCTCAATCGTAACGCACCGGGTATATTGTCCTCAGTCGCAGCATGGCGGTGGTTCAATCCCGGAGAAGGCAGTTAATTCTTTACCTTCTCATTATATGTTCTTTCTTTAACATCTTATTTAATTGCGATTATTATGCAATATTTAACATCTACAATATTAAGAACGAGAGATAGGACAGGCTGGACACCTGGTGATGTCGCCTTGAAGGGAGCTCGGTTGCTTTATAATTGTTCTTGAATCCAACTTTTTTGGGTTGGAGGATAGCTCAATCGTAACGCACCGGGTATATTGTCCTCAGTCGCAACATGGCGGTGGTTCAATCCCGGAGAAGGCAGTTAATTCTTTACCTTCCTAATATATGTTCTTTCTTTAACATCTTATTTAATTGCGATTATTATGCAATATTTAACATCTACAATATAAAGAACGAGAGATAGGACAGGCTGGACACCTGGTGATGTCGCCTTGAAGGGAGCTCGGTTGCTTTATAATTGTTCTTGAATCCAACTTTTTTGGGTTGGAGGATAGCTCAATCGTAACGCACCGGGTATATTGTCCTCAGTCGCAACATGGCGGTGGTTCAATCCCGGAGAAGGCAGTTAATTCTTTACCTTCTCATTATATGTTCTTTCTTTAACATCTTATTTAATTGCGATTATTATGCAATATTTAACATCTATATAAGTAAGAGGAGAGTATATAAGAGAGTAGCAGTATTTATATATAATATATATATATATATATATATATATATATATATATATATATATATATATATATATATATATATATATATATATATATATATAATTAAGAAAAGTATTTAACAGAATTAGGAGAAGGATAAAATGTTAGGGGAAAAGGTCTAAAATGGTGGGTTCATCTTCAAACGATTATGGAAACGAATAGGGAACTACATCAAATGCTTGAGGTCATTCTGCATAGAAAAGTGGTAAGCAAGTTCACCAACTATGTCTCGAAAATTGGAGGGAAAAAATGATGATTTCGGAGGAGTGAAGAAGAGATAAGATATAAGAGATAAGAGATAAGAGATAAGAGATAAGAGATAAGAGATAAGAGATAAGAGATAAGAGATAAGAGATAAGAATAAGAGATAAGAGATAAGAGATTAATGAACAGATAAGAGAAAAGAGATAAAATAAGAGAAAAGAAATTAAGAAAATTAAAGATGAAATAAGAGTTTTGAGATAAGAGATAAGAGATAAGAGATAAGAGATAAGAGATAAGAGATAAGAGATAAGAGATAAGAGATAAGAGATAAGAGATAAGAGATAAGAGATAAGAGATAAGAGATAAGAGATAAGAGATAAGAGATAAGAGATAAGAGATAAGAGATAAGAGATAAGAGATAAGAGATAAGAGATAAGAGATAAGAGATAAGAGATAAGAGATAAGAGAGAAGAGAGAAGAGAGAAGAGAGTTAACGGAAGATTCTCGGGAAAGAAATGAAGAGGTGGAAGAGGTGAAGAGGTGAAAGAGCCGGATATGGGACTCTTTTTGGAAGCAGCCTCTCTTGGCGGCTATAAGACTAATCATGTGGTTTCCATTTTTATTTTTATTATATATATATATATATATATATATATATATATATATATATATATATATATATATATATATATATATATATATATATATATATATATATATATATATATATATATATATATATATATTTATATATATATATATATATATATATATATATATATATATATATATATATATATATATATATATATATATATATATATATATATATATATATAGATATATATATATATATATATATATATATTTATATATTTAGCTATATGTTATATATAAATAGATATATATATATATATTTAAATTCGTGGAGAGCGTCGTGCAGGGATAAGTGTGGAAATCACTATAAAGGGCCCCCCCTAGCCCTTAAAAATGAAATAGAGGAGATTTCCACCAGTGTCAGGAGAATGTGACTGTGAGAGCAAAGCGGGGCCAACCATTGCGAACTGGAGTGCCTTGAGATGTATTCTAGCATCCCATATATTCCCAATAGGGCGTAATATTATCACTTGGGAAGCGCTACTCCTCATATATATATATATAATAAGAAGATAGTATGAAGAGAATATATATATTAAGTATATATATATATACGTTAGATTATATATATATAGATATATATATATATATATATATATATATATTATATATATATATATTTATATATATATATATATATATATATAGATATATATATATATATATATATATATATATATATATATATATATATATATATATATATATATATATATATATATATATTTAGAGAGAGAGAGAAATATATTTTTATATTATTATATATATATATATATGCCTAAATCATATACTTATACATGTCATATTATAGAATTATTA
>JABUQX010092780.1:22500-45000 GCA_015478945.1 Trachelipus rathkii
AAAACATTTTTTGTTTACCTTTTTCAATATATGTATGTATGTATGTTCGTATGTATGCAGACTTATGTATGTATGTATGTATGAATGTACTTTTTTGTTTTGTTTTGTGAATAATTGAATTAATTGCTGTTGTTTTTTTTTCTCAAAATAAATATCTTCCCAAAGAATTTCCGTCAAACAATTTTTTCGTCATTTAACTGAAACGTCAGGATAAATATTCTCTTTGGAGCAGAGTCACATTTTCACACATTATGGCTGGTATGGTATATATATATATATATAAGGCAGCAGCAGCATATGTTAGTATATATATATATATATATATATATATATATATATATAATAGTATATATATACATATATATATATATATATATATATATATATATATATATATAGCGAAGAATATATAGCAGCATATATATATAAATATATTTATATATATATATATATATATAAAAAAATATATATATATATATATATATATATATATATATATATATATATATATATATATATATATATATATATATATATATATATATATATATATATATATATATATATATATATATATATATATATATATATTAGAGGTGTATGGATGGTGATTTTTTACCATCCACGGATCTATTGATGCGGATAGTTAAACCTCATCCGCTGATTGCGGGATGCGGATAGCGGATAGTTAAGTTTTTAGAGTTTTAGCCACAGATAATTCATATATTTTGGGTTATATAAAAATTTATATTTATATACATAAATATATATATAGTTATATATATATATATATATATATATATATATATATATATGTGTGTGTGTGCGTGTTACCAGAATGCGGGACGTGGACCCAACTCATTTGCACCCTACTATCCTCGTTCCTCAGCCTCCACCCGTTTTTAAAAAGGTTATATATATAATAATATTTGAAATTAATAATTCTCAAATTATGCTTCAAAAACAAAAGCTTCTGAACCCTTTCACGGGAAAATTTGCTTCTCTTTTCGTCATAAATGAGACCTGGAGCACTGAAAAGACCCCCAGTAGCAATACTTGTTGAAATGAATGCTAAGTATTCCCTGACGAGTTCTACAAGATGTGGAAAGCTTTTACAATTATCATGCATCCAAACCAGTGAATCTTTATCTGATTCCAAACGTTTTCCCTTTTGATATTCTTCGATCAATGACAGTGTGTCTTTTGACACCTCTGAAGAAGACTCTTCAAGGGTGCTAGAAATCAAAAGAACGTTCATGGATTCAGCAATGGTTACGCTAACAGATGGTATTTGTGTGTATGTTTCTGTGATTTTTTACTTTTTATTGGATGTGATATTTCTGCCTTTAGTAACATTTCATCACATAGGCATCCTAAATTAATTTTAACTCTCTGTGAGACATGTGGTTCAAGAAATTGGTTTTACCTAGAATCTAGAAAAGTTGCTATTGCACATGCATCATCGTTTTCCAAATTTTGAAATCTATTAGCTATCTCCGACATGAGTGTTTCTGCCATCTTTGAAAGTCTCTTACTTTTAATAATAGTATTTAGCACAGCTTTTATATATATATATATATATATATATATATATATATATATATATATATATATATATATATATATAAATATATATATATATAACAAAAATAGAGTACACACACATTATATATATATATATAGGCTCATGTTAATAAATCCTTACGTTTTTCTCTAACTCATAAAATTTTAGGTTAAATTTTTACAACTTAGTTTAAATTTTTAAAATGTTTGGTAAAAAAAATGACGCGGATATCCGCATATGCGATGCGGATGATGCGGATGCGGATGCGGATATCCACTACACCTCTATTATATATATATATATATATATATATATATATATATATATATATATATATATATATATATATATATATATATATATATATATATATATATATATATATATAATCGCAGTGAGGTTAAAGATTTTGGGACATATTTCGAAGGTGATAAGGAAGAATAATTGGTGGTTCTATAAACACGATGTAAATTTGCTGATAGAACGATTGGCAACACTGCATTCACCACGTCTGTCGTGTTAGTTAGCTTATTTAACTGTAAAGGTGGGTTCGTTGCTTTGCCTTGATTTACAACATGCTACTGTTAAAATTGTTATAGTATCACCATAGACCATCATTCAGTTCGTATTATTAATATTTTTTTGCTTTTTTAAGAGCTAATAGTGATGGTCGAATGGATGGTTAGTTATAACAAGAGACCTAACCAAATAGAATGTACACCGAAAAAAATCGTGAGATGAGAGCTAAACATTTTGATATGTTCAAAATTCTTAAACAATTGATTATTTAAGCACAACAAAAGATTCTTTCGCTTTACCATTGTTTATGTTAAAGCAAACTGAAAATTTTACCAATCACTTGGCTTACCTGATTCATAATTAAAATAACTACAATTATAGGTACATCTACCAATTGTTGTTTGCGTTTAAACATAATTTGTGATTAAAATTGCGAAACACTAATTGTATTTGGCGCGGATTTGAACATATGGTTGTGTTTAAAAGAACCACAATTTGTGGTATTTTCAACCACTAATTTCTTTGAGTGTACCCATATCATAAAGCATTTGTTGCAATTTAGCAGTGATTGCGATATGGAAAGAATGGGATTTATTCCCATATCATGCAATCACTGCATGTATGATATGGGAATAATGGGATCTATTCCTGACGACCTTAGATTATTATATGTGGTTCCTAAATCTGTTATAGTGTAGCATATTCTTCATGTCGTTGTGAATTAACCCAGTGTGAGCTTTGGGAATATTGCTCATGCCTACGGTACTATTCATGTGAAAGTGTTAAACCTATTTCAGGAGGATAAATTGAATTCGAATTACTTGAAACGTTGGGTGCCCTTAGAAAGTTCGGATACTTGATCCACTCTAAAAGAAAAAGCTTTTTTTCATGTGGTTCTATCATTAATCTGTTAATAAAATTATTTCGTCAATTCTGTTCACAATGAAGTTACTATAGGAGTGATAATGGGACTTTGCTACCTCCTCTATATATATATCAAATCGAAATAAATTATAATTTAACTAATTGAATAAAACTTCCATGAAGAATTGTTAATCTCGGGGAAGATTATTTTTTCATTCATCTCTCAATGGAGGGCCCAGCGATCATTAAGTATAGTTAACCACAATTTAAGTAAGTATAATGATATATATTTAAACTATATAAATTTATGTTTATAGCTATTCCTCAATTTTTTTTATTATATTATTAGTAAATATAAATAATATAAATTATTAAGGTCCTATTATCTACTTTTAATATATACTATTATATATTAATTAAATTATATTTAAATATATATAGGTAATATATTATATATATAATTTATAAGTATATATATATATATATATTATATATATAATATATATAATATTATATTAATATATATATAATATAATAGTAATATTTAATATTAATATAATAACTATATATTATATTATAATATAATATTATTATATATATTTTATATTTAATATATATATATATATTATATATATATATGTGCTTATGTATAAATATAAGTATAATATATAATATTAAATATACTTATATATTATATATATATTAATTATAAGATATTAGATTATATTTTAGGTGTCGTCTATACTATGACCTCTCCATACCGAAAATAAAATCTTTATATTTAATTTAAACATACCCCTCACTGTTATTATATATATATAATTATATATATTAATATTAATATATATATATACTATATTAAATATATTATTATTAAATATATTATATAATATGTGTGTATAATATATATATAATTATATATATATATTATATTATATATAATATATAATATACTATATATATATATTTAATATATATATACTATATATTAATATATAATATAATATATATATATTAATAATATTATATATAATATGTATATATACTGCTACTTCATTTACAATATCTAGGTGGGGGAGAGCTCAGCGTTTCACCTCAGGCTTTTTGAGATATGGTGGTCTGAGAGTCTAATAAGGAACAAAAAGATGACTATATTAAAACTGTCCAATGTTTACTTTCTTAGTTCCACTTATAACCCTCTATCTTATATAGCACGGTAATATATACTTATATAGTGAGATGTTGGTGCTTTATCTCGTTTTCTATAGGTAACCTTAGCGACAGTGTGGGCAGTCAACGCAGTGCTGTGACAGGTGTGACTTTATACCAACTCGGCGGCTGGTCCTACACACGTAACACGTGAAGAGAGCGCGCGTTCGTTATGCACAAGGTTGTAACAAGTAGACGGGTGTAACGCTGTCTTCGAAAAGATTCTTTGGAACAAATATATAGTGATATATCGATATCGGTTGATCTTACAACTCCAGACTAGTTGTACCGCTCGTGGCACTCCTTTTTTTCCTGCCACCTCTGTTTGTGGAATTCTCTTCCATCTTCAATGTTTCCTGCTGAATTTAATCCAATTTTATCACACTTCTCACGCTCACTTTAAAGCCCGCGTTCTGTGCTCAATCTGTGGTAAACATTAAGTTTGCCCGTTATCTTCGTTACTTCTTACATCCTTTAGCATATCATGCGGTGAGACTCAACGAGAGCCACCCTCCTGTACAATGGCTTCTCGGCCGTTTGTACGAGTAGCTTTCTGTTTTTTTTTTATGGGTGAAACCACACGAGATTTTATGTTTTTTCCAGATGTTTTAAATATATTTAATATATTAATATATATATATATATATATATAATATAATATATATTATTAATTAATTATAATTAATAATAATATAATTATAATATATTATATAATATATATATATATATATAGTTGTTAAAGATAATGTAACATAATTATGTTTATTATAATAATATTATCATATATATAGTTAATAATTAATATATATATATATTATTAATATTATAATTAATACTATATTATATATAATATATTATATAATAATAAATAGTATATATATATATAATACATATTATTGATATATATATATATATATATATATAATATTATATATATATATATTAATATATATTAATATTATATTATATATAATATATTATAGTTAATAGTATATTATATATTTATTATACAAATTATAGTTTTTTAAAAAAAATCAGTTATGGGGTGTTTTGATTTATCATTCCTAATAAACTATGATTTTATTTAAAAATAAATAATAAATGCTATGATGTTACTTTATTTTCGAATTAAAAATCCACATATTTAATGACGTTAAAAAGTTAAAAAATAATAAAATGGTGGTTACATAGTACATTTTATAATTTATTAGCTATATTTTTTAAAAATAATATAGAAATAACAAAACTATTTTCAAATTTTAGACGTTTTTCAATTTAGACAATTTTGGGGGTTTAACAATATAGATTTACAATATTTATATTTATTGAGTGCAGGTATATATTATATATATTATTAATTAGAATCAAAAAGAGTGCTACCTGTATTTCAGTATTAACAGTACTCTGCACAACCAATATAACTCATCAATTAACGACCCGAGGTGTTATATGATGAATGAGATGTATAAAAAAAACGTCCTTGACCAACGTGTAAAATGCAGAAAAGCAAGAGACAATATATACCTTTCTAATCTTTTAAATGGGAAGAAGACGCCTTAGAACCGTTTAAAGAAATTATAAAATATTATTCCATTCACACAACCTAAATATATAAAAAAAAAAAAATAAATAAACATATTATATATAAAAGTATAGAAAAAAAAAGGAGATTGATTGATAATTGGGACTTAATATTTATTTAACCTATAATACATGTGACAGCTTATAAAAATAAATATAAATAAAAAATTCATTAATCATTAATATATTCCATTAATCATAACTATTCTGTGCTTCTGTTCCTAATAATTGATACACAATTTAGCCTAAAATAAACTATATATCTACCAACCTTAATTTATTTTTTATTTGAGGAAAATATATTATAAGTTATTATATATATTAATATATATATATATATATATATATATATTATAATATAGTATATATATTATAATTTAATATATAATATATATTACGGTTATATATTAATATTATAACTCAAGGACCAGCCCTCGAGCCGGGAAGTAGGGACAGACCTTTAGGTAACAGACCACGGAAACGATTTTTGACCAGGAACATGAATAATGTTTTTTATATAAGCATTAAGATGGCCGCTCAACGCTTATAATATTGCCTGAGACGATATATATATATATATATATATATATATATATATTTATATATATTGGTGGGTGAATACAAAAGAAGGAGAAAGATCACTAGGATGTAATTGATGAGTAGAGAGTAGTAAGGCATTCTGACTGTTATAGATTATATTATAAGTGAGTAAATGCAGAAAGTAGGCGTAATATTAGATAAAAGGAGAAGTAAGTAGATTAGTATGATATAATGAAGCATATGGGTAGGATGGATAAGTGATAATAATGTTATATTGATATAATATATAAGGGGTGAAAGGTAAGGTAATATATGCTAAAATATAGAGAGCTAAAGTGGTGAGTATAGCTAGCTATTATATACAAAAAATTATAGGTACATCGTGAAGTTATTAGTTCTTCCTTTCTTTTACAATGCCCTAGCAGCACAAGGTTGATATATTTAACTTGCGAAATTATTTTTATTTCAAGCCATTGTAGGAATAAATTTGGATATACTCAACGAAAGAAAAACACAGACTCAATACATACATACATACATTAGCACCCACCTGGTTGTTTAATTAGTGCAAAACCTTATTTATACATACATAACATACATAACAAACAGTAACATACATACATACATTACATACATACATACATACATACAGGTCCCCACCCCCTCTCCCACGCCCCCCTTTGGGGGGCTGCGCCCCCCCCCACCCCTTACGCCGCGCCAACCCTGTAGAACAATAAAAGCGGCAATCAAGGTCCAATGTGAGCATATAAATGAGTTATGGAGAGAGTGAGAATCTAGAGTGCATAAGACCGATAGCAGAAGCAAAAGGATAGCAATACAACATACATTTTAGCTTACTGCGATATTCATCATGCATTATGGACGAATATTTCACATATGCCCATAACGAGATAGTCGCATGAGGCATAAAGGCGAAGAAGAGGACGGACTAGCTGCGATCACAAATGGGATACAGATTCAAGATTATGAGAGGATGAGTAATATAATATAATCTTGAAGGTAAGATATGCTAGGATTATGAGTTTCTGGTACTGAGGAAGGGGATTGTATAGATTCTAATGAATGGTTTTATTTTTATGTATCATAACCGAAAAGGTAGATATCTATCATATTCAGCCAAGAGATTAGATAGGAATTAAATATTTCCACACGTGAGAGTAAATTTCGATCTAGAGATTATCTATTTAATATGAACGATTTAATATAATATCATCTGATATAAGTAGGAATTAATAATTGAATGTTTTATAAAGTTATAATACCTGAGGTGCCATGAGCTTATATAGAGGAGAGAATAAACATCTATCTTTAATATAATTCTGAGGACAAGTTTCTCGTAAAAGTGATGGAAGGATGCATTGAGAAAAAATCGTGTATAAGTATGTGTCAATTGTGCATATATATAATTATACTTATATTTTATCCCGGGAGCAAGCAAAATATATTCATAAAGGTTGGGAGGATACCCTTTGGGTATATATATATATATATAGTGTGAGGGATGGCTTAGTGGATAAAGCGCCCGCTTACTGTTAAAACTCATTATAAGCTCAACGCGGAGTTCCAGCTGTTCGAATCCGTCATTTTATAAATAATTGAATGAGTCACAAAAAGATTTTTACTCTTCAATACTCAAGCGGGAGGTCGAACACTGGAAACTTCCGCGTTGCTGATTAATACAAGTTAAGCGTAGTAATGAGCCCTTTATCACTAAGGCCAATCCCATCATCCACTCCTATAAATAAAGAACTCCACATTTCAATAACTTAGTTATTAAAGCACTCGGTATTATGGAAATGAGTCACAGGAAGATTTTACTCTTACTATCTAATTGCGGGATTTCGATCTACTATATGAGAACTCGCCTGATTAGCTGGAAGTTAATCATAGTAAGCGTGAGGCGCTGACTTTTGATTACCACTAAGCCATCCACGTCCCCAAAAAAAGTTCATGATCTCTAAATTTATAAATCATTTATAATATCTAAGTGAGGAATGTGCAGCCTTTTTCATATTATCATAATGTTGTTTACACCATAAAATCTGGAGTTCAACAGGAAGATTTTACTCTCCATCAGTCTAGTAGGTAATAGAATCGTAAAACATTTGCGAATCAATATTTATCCCGCGTCAGCAAAGATAATATATTTATATAGGTAAGCAATAACCGTGAGCGCTATATAATGCTTAACTAAACCTACTAGCCATTATTCACATATAACGGTACCGTAATAAAAGAACGCTATTCAAGTCGATGAGTTTTATAAAGTACTACCTGAAATGATATTTTCTATCCCATAATTGCTGAGTACTTCAAAGCCTATTACACTAAATTATAAGGCCCCCATCTAAAAGGCATTTTAAATGATAATATAATGAGTCTACATATACATGAGATTTTAAAATGATATATGTAAGTCACAGACTAGTAGTAATCTTTACTCTTCATCAGCTATATACGGGGATATTATATCGAAACACTGAACTCCGTCGATTGCATGAATGAGTATTAACATAAAGTAAGCGTGTGAGTGATAGGCGCTCTTATCCACTTATAATATAGCCATTACCACTAGTCCCCAAAATAAAGTAAAATCTGAGCTTCACATATAACTTTTATTTTGTATTAAATGCACCCGGTGTTTTCTCATCCATAAATGCTGAGTAACTTTCAAAAGGGGGCCTTTATTCAGGTTTGATTGATTGAACGGGAACCTTGGTAGGTATGTATATAAGAAGCAGATAAAATATGAAACTGTTTTAATATTTTTTGCAAAGAGAATAATGTTTATTAGATTTTATAATAAAGTGGAAATCACTGAAGGAATGTGACAAGAAAAGGGAATAAATAATGAGAAAAAATAATATATCAAAAATTAAAATAAAATATAACAATTTAAGTAAAAAGAGTTTAAAGGATAATATTAGGAAAGAAGATGCAAGAAACTGTAAGAAGGGTAGCAGAGGAAACTACTAGGTCCATATAATATAATGAGGGGTAGAGTCGAAGAAACCGGAAGAACTATAATAGTATACACACAAAATGATGGTGAGTATGACTGAAATGAGAAGTAGAAGGAGGCAATAAAAGTATATAGTGAATAATTACATATTAATATATATCATAATATATATAATATTAGCATTATTATATAAATTGCATGAAAATAAGTATAAGACTTACTTGACTCCTTTTGAACCTTCGCAAATACTAATAGTAGTATAGCTATCCAGGTTAATTGTGTCAGAGGCTAAGAATATGCATTAGCAGAGAAAGAAGTATTTTATGAATATTCATAAGAAGAGTAATAAAAGGAATGAAGGCTTGCATAAGAGAAGGGTCAGAAGAAATGATGGGAAGAAGCGAGGCAGATAAAGAGAAGAAAGTATTTTATTAAGACTTGGGCCAAAAAACATTTATATTGAGGCTAAGTCAAAAGCAGAAAGTGATAATATATATATAGTATAATTATATATATATAATATATGTTAGCAACATTCAATAATAAGTATTAAAAAAAAAAATATAAGCAGCATGATGAAGTTGTAGATAGAAAAATAATTCAGTCAGTTCAGCGACCATGAGGAGATTAGGACGGGTAGAGTTAGACTAGATGAAAATACTTAAATAAGTATGTCCGAGGAACATGGGTGTGAAAATAATGAACAGTGTAAGGAGGAGTGAAGTAGAGTATAGAGATGGTGAGAGGAGAGGTGAAAGATGAGAGTGAGATAGGGAGGGAGATAAACTATGAGTATAAGAAAGAGGTGGCTCTGAATAAGCGATTTGAAAAAAATACTAGTAGTTATTATATGGATCAACGGTTGTGAATAGATTGTGGATATAATTATCTCAAATAGAATTATATGGTATGAAAAGAGGGGAGGTGAAAGAGAAAATGAATAAACAAATATATAATATATGAAACTGCTCTCTTATGAAGTGAGGTATTCTTGGCAGCCCTGATGACCATGGTCTAGATTATTACACAGTAATAGGTTATCTGTATGAAAGTCATTTATAGAGTACTCCCTTATATACTATAATAAAGGGGACGATACCGAAAGGACCCGTGACTAAATAATTGACAGAATAACTCAGAAGTAGGAAATATAGTACGAAACGTCTGCGTTTTAAAGAACACTGAACTCTTACGGCAAAAACATGATGAGAGTATAACAATTTTAGAAATAAAGGATCCAGATCTCTATATTAAGAATAATAAGTAGAAATATATATTATATGAGCAAGCTTCCATGTAGCAAAAGCAGGACGCGAAAGCAAGATTTTGAGGGCGCTTACAAGAACGGAAAAAAATACCTATCCTTAATATAGAAGAGAGCAGATAAACACAGAGACCAACTCTCTACTACAGTGAAACAGAGGCACTTATATTTTATTCAGCTATGTCTAATATTTTTATCGGTCTTTACAGAATTTTGTGAAATACGTGCTCTTTCTTCTCCTATTGTCTAAGAAAAATGTTAAGAGAGACTTTGAGCAGGTGGAAAGTCGTGAGATATTTCATTACTTTCAGACAGTCTCGCTTATTATATAAATGGATTAGAAATGTAGCGTAAACGCTGGAAGATTTGTGTGAGCGTATGTGTTGAATAGTATATATTGAAAATGATTAATGTACAGTATTATATCTGTATATATTGTACGTTATACTTTGCCATACGACTCGGGGAACGCAGGTGAGAAACATGGGAATGAGAATTAAGCCAAAGAGAAGGCGTGATATTTTGTGTCGAAGCGCACTATATTATGTTATGTCGTGGGATTATTAATGTGATACCGGTCCGTAGATTATTACATGAATCGCATAAGTGATGAGAGAGACTATGAGAGGTCTGAATTCTGTCAGTGACCTTTGGCACAATATTTGGATCCAAAAATATCTTTTTGAGTTTGCAGTATCGCGGTTCATTATATTCGAGTAATTTTGAACATTAATATCATTGAGTGAATAAGTAAATTGTCTTTCTTTAAATGTTGAATTATAACGTTTAGCTGGTAAGTCGTAAAAGAGGGGGAGACAGACGCTTGAGAGAGGTGAAAGTGTGAATGTATGTTATTTGCCAAAACAGGCTGAGATAGGCCAGTAACTATTACACTTGATATATAACGAGCCAGAATAAGGACGGGAGATCTTATTAGGTATTGGTTTATATCATATATATATATATTATTAATATATATATTATATATATATAAGTCAGTTTAGAAGATAGTAAAGGAGGAAGAGAGTGAGAAAGAGGTAGAGGGACTTGAGGATTTAAAAGTACTATGGGTGGAGAAAGTAAATTATATTGGTGGGTACTAAGTTATTTTGAAGAGAGGAGAGAAAGTGTATATATAATGCAAGATCATAAGGTAGGCATAGCCTCTAAGTATGGGGGAGTCTATTATAAGATAGATCGCGAGAAGTCATTGCTAGTGTGATAATCACCCTTTATTCAGATTTATCTCGAATAATATGTTCTCGGATCAAATCCCGATATGTAATGTGTGAGAGGTAGTCCGATAATGGGGTGACCCTCATTGGATAAGGTGTTAGTTAACAAACCTGATTTTTTACTATTATTAAATTGGTAAGCAGAGTAACATATAGAGTAAGGTACTAGACAACAAAAGTAGGAAGATTAGTAAAGTGTAATACAGATCGTGATATGAGAAGAATGTTACAGTATTTGAGAGCTATAATACGATAATGGAAAAGACTAGAAAGAGGACAGATCAGAGAACGATATAATATAATAAGTAGGAGGAGGTGATTGATATAGAGTGATGTCTTATATTGAATTAAGATGTGAGGATGGCAGCTTAATGAATATGAGTAGTAGGGACACTGGAGAGATGCAGAGGGGTGAGAGTAATCACAAAAAAAGAGATGGGGAGTGGTAAAGACCAGAGAACTGAGATACAAGGAGGTGAGAAGACACTAGGTCAGTAGATGAGAAAGGTCTTCTGTGGGTAGGTGATCTCATTTGAGAAGAACATAAGGATGCTCAGTGAGTCGATGGCAGGAGCTGAGGGAAGATGGAGTTCTAATAATCCTATGAAGATCTCAAGTATAGAGTCTGCTTGGCTCGCGCTCAACAGCAAGGCCTTGACCAGTTTGCGCTGGAACACTGCTCTTAAATCGGGCAATTATATATCATAAATTACTCTATAAAATATATTTATATTTTA
The DNA here is from genome assembly GCA_015478945.1 of Trachelipus rathkii. NCBI lineage: Eukaryota > Metazoa > Arthropoda > Malacostraca > Isopoda > Trachelipodidae > Trachelipus > Trachelipus rathkii. Next base: position 34,997 of record JABUQX010092780.1, read on the forward strand.
AAAATAGTAATATATAGTTGTTTTATATAATTACGTTAATTTTTAATATATTAAAGATATATTAAAATATAATATATAAAATTTATTTTCAAAAAAATAATAAATAATATATATTAATAAAGTAATGTTTCATATATGTAATTTGTGCTTCAATTTTATGCAATAAATGTTTACCTTAGGCCAACTAGTCCGCGCAGCCAAGTTGTGAGCGCATTAGAAGCGAGCACTATTCAGCCGATAGGTCTTAGCCATTTCATATATTTAGATATATATATTATATATATACGAGTATTAAGTATATATATATATAATAATATATATTATATATATTAATAGGAAAAAGCTTACTATATTATATATATATAATATATAATATTATATATATATTATATATATATATATATTATATAATATATATGATATAATATATAATATAATTATATAGTATTTATTAATATTATTATATAATTGTGAGCTGATTAGAGGCCAGGACTTCATTTGGTTCAGGAGAGTCATAAGTGACTGTAATATATATATATATATAATATATATTATATAATATTAATATATAGTATATATTATATATATATATATTAATATTAATATATATATTATATATACTATATATATTTAATTATAAATATATATTATATTAATATATATATTATTAATATAATATATATATAATATATATATATATTATATATATATATATATATATATATATATATAATATATACATATATATATATAATATATATATAATAATAATATAATATAATATATATATTGTATATATATATATATATATATATATTATAATATATATATATTATAAATATATTAATTATATATATATATTATATATATATATTATATATTAATATAATATAATATATATATAATATATATGTAATATATATATATATTAAGTATATATATATATATATATTATATTATATAAATTATAATATATTATATTATAATATATATAAAATATATTATTATATTAATTATAATAAATAATAATACTGTGTGTCGTGGTGTGGTGTTGTTGTGGTTTCGCAGATTTGGACTTAGGAGTCTAGTGAGCAAAGGTAGTGATTTATGTCCCTGGCTACCACTGATCCAATAGACTGCTAGAGCAGGTTAGGGTAACTCCAGTTTTTCCCTCTTTTTCAAAAGGCTAATAAAAATATAATTAAATATAAAAAAATAAAAGTTTATTTTAGATGTTATATAAATTAAAAATAAAATAACATATAAAAACATAATTTTATATTAATAAAATAAATTATTATTAGTTCACGAAGGTAGTTGATAGCTAAATAATATAAATAATTAAATATTATCTTAATTTGAGAAAAGTAATAAGTTAAATTATATTTTATGTGAGGGGGTTGGCGAGTGATAATAACAGTCTCTAGAAGTATCTATATAGGTAACTAATATTAAATTCTGTAAAGTAGTGATATATATTAATGGACGAGACCATATAGAGTGGAATATTTTCCTAAGATCCGAAATTACAATAACTGCAATAATATATCAAATTGGAATTTCACAAATATCGAGATTTCATATATTATATAAACTTACATAAAATAATTAATACTAATAAATATGAGTGCAGAGAGAGTAGAACATCGAATGCGCGTAGCAGTAAGACCGAATTAATGACCGTAGTCTTGATGATGAGATGACTGCGTATTGAACGCAATATTTACTACTTCGAAAGGAGAGTGCCTTAAAAGACCTTTCAAGAAGAGAGAGTGAGCATATGAGATAGGAAGATGGAGCAGGAGAGAGAATGCCGAAAAGAAGAAGTATAAATTCAATCTTAAATTTAGTTTGAGGAAAACACGAGGAGATTGGGCTGTCTAAGAGATTGCCACCAGAGTTCCAAAGTCTTATTCAGCTTTGTGGGCTTTTTTCCGTTTTAGTGTATAATCCAAGGCGACACTCCATGCTGTACAAGACAGATATCTCTGAGGAAGAATGTGACAGAAGTTACATACACAGTGTATGAAGAGAGGACCCAAGTAGTGATCATGAAGAGTCTATTCAAACCAATTGGCTGTTTATGGCAATGAGATTGAGCTTACAGGTAGTGATTTAAAAACTGTATTTTACTGGATAACTTTGGCTTCCAACATTTGCTAGTGATTAGAAAATAAAAATATATATATCGGTCGTTTAAAATTTAATTATCGTACTATATATATCTAATCATTAGAATACATGAGTCATGCATCCTCTATCTTATTAACAGCTTATAGCTTATCAGGTTATCGAGAGTAGATTTCTGAGGGAAGTTTTCTTTAGGTTTTAGTCAATTATCTCGGCCAAAACACCGCTATAGAAGTTGTTTGTGAGGGCAAGTCGATGATTTCTAGAATGATCCTAACCACAAAGATGCAGAGAAATGGCTCCGGCCGAAATGAAGACAGAATCGAGAGATGAATGAATAGAAGACGCAGACCTAAAATCATTAAATTAGAGTTTACCCCAGAGAAAGCAAAGGGTCTACCATTCAGGCTGTGCAGAGAAATATATGAGTACGAAGACAGCAGACAGACCTGACCATTCGTATTTCCTGTGTAGGTGCAGGAAAAACTCAATGAGCACTGAAACGAAGGAGATGGATTTGGAGCTGGTATGGATTCCAGAGCTGGAGCGAACTGTGACATTTATTATTATCTAATTTCTGATATCGAAGGTTTATGTTAAACATTCATTTGAACGATAAACTTTCGTTTCGAATTTTCAGATTGTATTTAAATATGTGAGACAAATATAGTGAGATGAGTCTGTAGAAAAGGTGAACACCTTTACGAGGAGAATCTCGCTACTATTCCCCTTCGAGAATCACTCACGATAGCTTTGACCCATAGTGTTATCCCTGGTAGTCAGATAGCTTTAATATATGATATAAGAGCCTGATATGAATTTGACACATAGCGAGTACTCCACTACCTTGTGCTTATCGAGCCACATCTGTATTAAGAAGGTTATTATACAGTGCTTATTTAGCTGTAGAGTCATCTACTTTGCACTCATACTACAAGAGCTACTTACCTAAGAACTGTCTTATCTTGAATAATATGTTGGATTTAAGGTCTAGGTTCACTTCTCTCTAGGAGATGTTAAATATACATACCGATATGGACTATCGATGAACATTTGCTAGAATTAATATTAGAGCAGTATAAGCACATAATGAAATTCGATATCGTTGTCAGTTTGTATTTTTATATGTTTCTAAAATTTTTCCTGTTTTTGGAGCTTTAATCTCCTACATTGATTCTTTAATTCATATTTCTCAATTTTATTATAATAAACTTTTATAAAGTTTAAAATCTTATCTAAGTTATATATCTATATTAAACGTTTCAACCAAAAGTATTCGTACCTTTTATCTTCAAAATGTCTTCGACTTTAAGTTTGCATATTTAAACTAGAAAGTGTTTGTGTTCCCAAGTAAATAGAATAATAATAATATTGTAAACTCTATTGAAAAATTTCAAGTTTCCGAATGAAGAAATGATGCAATGATACAAAATGAGCATAATTCGATAATCGAGGATATAGATTCTAAAATTGAATCCCAGTCTTGAAAATTACAAGATCTTTCAGTGGGGCAACATGAGGACATATATTCTCAAACAAGAAATATATAGTAGGACCTACTATATCAAGGTGGTGTTTACGAATCTGTGTGCAGATGTATGTTAATGAGTTATCTTTTTCTTTTTTTTTGTTACTACACTCTTGGCAGGATGGCCAAAAGTGCTTGAAGAAGGCCACTTTCTCCTTAAAAGGAATCATTTTTTGGACTAGCGATTCTACGAAGATTAGTCAAAATTGGAAAATATTTTAAATAGAAATTTTGGTAAAAAATTAATAATGTAATATAAGTCTATAGAAGTAGAAGTAAACATTACATTTTAATTTTGGTGTTATTATGCAAACTATGCAAAAGAAAATGCGGGCCGTTTAATAAATTGAAGAGTTAAATGGACGCTCTCAAAAGATATAATGCTGGCTTTTAAAGCTTCTGGTACATATCTCACCTATATATCCGGGAGGTGAACGGATCAGGTGTAATAAAAAGTTAACTATATGCCTCCACTCCGGGGATGGAGCGATCTATCACGAGAACCCCAGCCTATACGTGTTATTTGGGTTTCGCGGTGGTTCCTCCCGGCCCCTTCCTTACGGGTATGTGAGAAAACGTCCTTCCCTTCATGTCCTCCCGTTGCTTCAGTATCCCACCGTAAATTATATATATATATATAAATTATAATATAATATATATATACTATATTATATATTATTATAGTATTTAATATTATATATATATATATATTTATATATATATATATACTTATATAGATTAATATATATATAATTATATTATATTATACTAGATTATTTATATATATATTATAATAGATATAGATATATATAAAATATAATATATATATAGTATAATTAATATATAATATATAAAATTATATATAATGAGTATATATATACTATATATATATATATATTAATATATAATATATATATATTATATATATATAATATATATATATAATATAATATATAAATATATATATATATATATATTATTAATATATATATATAATAATATATATATTTAATATATTTAATATTAAATTAATTAATATATATATTAATTATTAATATAATATATATTATATAATATTAATATATATATATATATATATATATATATATATATTTATAATATATATATATATATATATATATCATAGATAATATACAATATATATATTAATTTTATAATATATATAAATAAGTAATAGGTTATATTATATATTAATGAGGTGCTGAGTATGTGATGACTGTTAGTGATGAAAAATAAATTATTTTACTATAACATTTATCTTACTTATGCTTGAGGGATTTCTAAATATAAATTTATGACAAATGTCATATATTAACATTAAATCTGAAAATTCAAAAACCCCAATATATATCATATCTAAAAGATATCTTCACTCAACTCACATTACTTCATAAACCCTAGTAGTAAAGTAATTGTTAATAAAAGTCCTAGTCATATTGACAGAATGTAAGAAAATAAAATATACTTCAATTTCTTATTAATTAAGGATAAGATAGGGTAGTCAGGTTTGTGTAAATTAAATTAATATTCCATCCTTATAATTCATGAAAAGAAATTTATTATAAAAGTGAGTAGTAAAAAAAAAAATAGGATATATTGAACTTAAAATTATATTTATTATATGGAATATCATATTATGATATACTAAAACATCAAATACCAAAATAATAAATTAATACAAAATGAAGTATGAATTCATGAAATGGTTTATATATGTGAGTTTTTCTTTTATTTTTATTCCAATAGATTGTTCATAATTTTGCAAAAATATATGAGACTCTGACCAACTTTTATTATATACTTTGTGATATAATGGTAAAGTTTTTTTCTAAGGTAAAAGAATAGAGTAATTATATATAACCCTTTATTTTATTTTATTTTTTTTTATTTGTTTATTTATTTTTATTTATTGTAATAGTTTATATTCTATATATATGGACGAGGTCTCTATGCGTATATTTGCTCACATTTTAACCTATATGTGTGAAATATTGAGTGTTTTTGTATTCTTGTCCAAAAGCTGATTACATGCCTACTTATATACAGAACGCGCAATTATTTCATTTTATGAAAAATATAAATATTATATTAAAAACAATATAATGATATGATGTTAATAGAATATATTTAATAATAACTAATAATTCATTTTCATAAACATAGCAAATAATAATGATATTCTGAAAACTATATTATCTGTATAAAATCATATATCCGTATACCCTAACTGATAATAACTTATCTCATATACTTATATAGTAATAATTATTAATATTATATTAGGTAGAATATATTTTGAAAGAGTCGATTATATAATTAAGTTTGATTAACAAAAATAAAATATAAAAAATATAAAAAAAATATATTAAAAATAAATATATCAAAACTGACGGGAGTTCGTAAATAACAGTATATAGCGCACCAATTTAATTTTATTTATAATTTAATTATTATATATCTAATTATTATAATTTTATTATAATTTATATTATTAAGTTATTTAATTATTTTGGTTATCCTATTAATAAAATTCATAGTTTATTTCATATAAACAACAATTAATCGATCTCCAATTATTTAATTATTAATTAATTATTATATATTTATTATTATACTATTATATTATAGTATCATTCCCTTTTAACTTTATACTATAATACATTTATATATTATACATATAAATTTTATTAGTTATATATATTTTAATATATTAAATATATATCAAGTACATATCATATATTATATATTAATATTTAATTAATTATCGTAATACTCTTAAATACTAAAAAAAACTAAGTAAAATAATATCAAAACAATAATATTATGTGAGAAAATGATAAAAGATTACGGTACTAGCTAAGGGTGAGAGTATTCAATAAAGTTGGTAACGCACCAATAATTGAGATTAATCTTCTACGTTTATTAATAAAATAAATTATAAAAAAATTTTTAAATTATATAAATGTGATTAATATATATATTATATAATTATCATACTAAATATTGTACCATAAATGGTATATCATTTTTAAAAGTCCTGTATCTGTATACATAATAGATAACTTTTTAAAATAGATTAATAAAATTATATTACTATATAAATTATTATATTTAGGTAAGCATATTAGTGGTATATCATAATATTCTGATTCTTAGAGAGTCCTCTTTAAAGAAGATAGTGCTTGTAATAATGTATAGTCATTAAAAGGTTATGTTATTTTGACAATATTTATTAAATTTATAAAAAATAACAACATAGGCCATAATCTAGAAAATAATATAAAAGTCTAAAACCTCAAGTAAATATTTGATATATGTATCATATGTACCAAAACTATGTGTTAAAACTATTAATTAAGCCCGATAAACTGACCTAGAAATAAGTAATACTCGTTAACATGTTAAACGGCTAGTTATCAAGATAAACTATATATAAGTTATATACTACTGAGGTTATAACAGGTCATTCAAAAGAATTATTTAAAATGTAACGATGTAATAACTCATATATAACGCTATCACCTTTTTCTCTCAAGTTAAACGAGTAAACGGTTATACTGCTATAACCAATTTATCATTTAGTTAATAACTAGTAATGCCCATCTTACTGTGATATAATATATATATAAATATATATTATATATTATATAATATAATATATATAATATAATATAGTATATATATATATAAATATATAAATTAATATATATATACTATTAAATAATAATTATATATATATATATATATTATATATATATATATATATTATATAATATATATATATGTGATAAATATATATATTAAAAAAAAATATAAATAATTATATATTATTATAATTAATATATTATATATATGATATACCGTTGTTTTGCTATGATGTCTTGAAATATTCATAAGATTTTACTTGGTTTATTAAAGCAATACTAATATATATATATAATAATATATATATTAATTATATATAATATATATTATAATAAAATATATTAATATATTATAATATTACTGGCATATCATCAGTTAAAATAGCCTACCCAACATATTAACACAACAAAAATTGCTCCTATCACTTACCACTCTGTTTGTGTATTACATTTTTCAATATAGCACTGTATTTCCCCTGCTCAGACACTATGATGATATACAAGTATTAAATATTTTATCTCAAACTGATAAATTCGCAGTTGCAAGTGAAGAATGAAATTAAATTTCTTATTATTTATTTGACATTGAAAGAACATAATGAATAAAGATTGCAATATTATTTAATGACTCGTATATTATTCAAAATGGAGTTTGAAATATTTTATTAAAAAACAATTTGTACATAGATTGTATGATCTTGTAACGCTAAATATTTTTAATTGCTTTAGGGCTGCTTATATTTTAAATTGCTTTAGGGCTGCTTATATATCACATGTTGGAAAACTATTCTACCCAACAACCGAAAAATTAATAAATAGCTCCGACGAATCAAATCTCGTAAAAATTCTGCATCATTAGTCCTTACAATATTTACAATCACATTGAAAAATCTTTATACTCAAAAATAGTCATAGGAATTTCCTATTTTCTACAACTTTGTATGATAGATAGTCTCAACAAATTTCCCTTAAAAATAACTTCTCACAGCTATAGATATAGACAAATTATTTGACAGTCAACATATATATATCTTCTTAAAAAGATGTCTCCCAAAACAACAACAAAATAATAATAAATCGTTTCCGACTTTCTATCTTTGGTATATTGATTAATTTTAAAGGAAATTTTCGACATTGACTTTGGGATTTGACCAGATAAGTAACAAACTTGATGTGGACAAAATATTCTTAATTTTCATTCAATATTTACTTACCCTTTACAAAGCAGGATGAATCTTTTTACAATTTTATAAACGTTTCTACCAAGGGTTACACGGACTCTCTTTCAATTTGTTTTGTATTTCTAATTGATAAAATTATGTTCCCAGGAAGAGGAGCAGCATAAACAATTTAAAACTTCAAAAATACTAAGATCTGATTTGAACCAAACAAAAGTAAAATAAATCTTTTCTAACGCCAAACGTTTTTCAAATCAGAGTTATTTTTGTGTCTCTAATATATTTCAAGTTTTAAATTTCAATTTTACAAATATTTACATTTTAATTGGAAAAATATTTAAATTTCGTAAATAAATATTGAGTTTCTCTCCTTCCAAAATTAAACACTCCCAGAAAATTCCATGTAAATAAGATGGTTAGAAACAAAGTTAAAGATATATTTAAATTTATAACGTATATTATTATATATATATATATATATATACATATATTATTATATATATATTATTATTATTATTATGAAGATATATTATTATATTATTATATTATATATATTATTATTATATTATTATATTATTATTATTATTATTATTATTAAATATCATCATTATTATTATTATTATTATATATATATATATATATATATATTATTATATTATTATTATTATTATATATATATATATATATATATATATATATATATTATATATATATATATATATTATTATTATATATATTTATTTTCTTCCATAGTATATGTTAAACATAGGATATTAAAGAGTTATATATATACATATATATTATTATATATATATATATAGAGTTATATACATACATATTATTATTATTATTATTATGTTGTTGTTGTTATATACATATTATATTATTATTATTATTATATACATATTATTATATTATTATTATTATATTATTATATATATTATATACATATTATTATTATTACATATTATTATTATTATTATTATTATTATTATTATTATTATTATTATTATTATATTACATATATATTACATATTACATATTACATATTACATATTACATTATTTCCATCTATATTATATATTATATTATATATATATTATTATTATTATTACATATATATATATACATATATATTATATATATATTATTATTATTATATATATATATATATATTATTATATATTATTATTATTATATTATTATTATATTATATACATATTATTACATATGCATATTATTATTACATATAGTATTATTATTATTATTATTATATATTATTATATATATATATAGATATATATATATATATATATATATATATATATATATATATATATATATATATATATATAAGGTTATATATATAAGAAAATGCAAATACCCCGCAATCAGTCTCTGTATTTGCCAACATGCCAATCCACCTCCCTGCAGATGAGCGCAGTGCTTCTGACCACTACGCCACGACGACCAAACCGAGAATACTTACCGTCCAAGAAGACA
>JABUQX010092780.1:55000-67500 GCA_015478945.1 Trachelipus rathkii
AATTTCCTAAGACATCTCAGCATATGATGTTTTAATTTTCAGCATAAATTGGCCAATGGATTCCCTGGCTTGTATTTTTTGTCCAACTACAATGTAGACTAGCATCATGAACAGACAGATCGGCTGTCTGCACCAGTCGCATTCAGATTCCAGAAGTTTGCGTAAGGATAAAAGGCACAGCCCAATAATATGTTCATACTTGATTCCACAGCTATAGCTGATACTCAGTAGGTCCTGCCTGTGTGCCTTTACAGTAGGGGTGGACATCACGGACCAATATCCCGTTTGTATCATTAATATGTATATTCTCATTCTACTCCTCATATCTGTAATTAGACAATTCCGAATGATTAATAATCATTACTAAATGCTTTGGAATTACAATTCATGACTTGAGTAAATATATGCATGATGAATTTTGTACAGGCTCACATGATAAGGTATTGACAGCGAATATCGGTCAGCGTCTCACGTATATTTCCTTTTAAATTCGTTATTCTCTTGCCCTGGCTCATGGTCATTATTCAAGAAAACAATTTCCTTGAATTTTAAAGATATAGTAATAGCCTAGTCCTCATATAACTGTATGAATAAATTAATAATTTAATTAATTAACAGAAATTTATAGAGATGTTTTCCTATTTTATCGTATAACTTTGAAAACAAAAGAAACGCCTACTCACTAAAATATTATTACGATGAAGTAAAGATAATAATTATAGCACAAATTGCGCCAAAAATAGACAAACACCAAAAAAAACAGCATCTTAGCTATACTAAAGCCTAGCTTATATCACGTACGTATGAGTCAATTATGTATACTGTTGCTAAAACAAATACTATGATAACGTCATAGTATATAAATAATATTAGACAAAGGCGAATAATTCGAATAACTATATAATTATGGGCGCTATTGTTTAGTAAAACTCCTATATCGCTTTTGTCAATATTGTGCTTAACGCTTCGATTAAAGAAATACTCACTCCATATTTTATACACGATATTTCCACAGAGTTTTGTACTCAAAGTATGAACAATGTTTCAGAAGTTAACAAATTTTTGAATGCTGGTCCTGGAATTTGTTCAAAGCAGAAAAAGTAAGAAGGCCTGTGTTTGCTAGCCCTTGAAGTACTGTACCTAGAACTGCGAGAAAAATTTCATTTTGACCTGACTTGACGACTGGTGGCACGACTACGTGTGAGCCGATATCTATACAACGATTCGAGACTAGAATTCCATCGATTATAATAGTGCATTAATGATATCTAATTGTTATTTAGTGTATTTTATTGTTTTACAACTACTTGGCATTTTACAAAACACCTCATTATAATATTATTAATTTCACTTAAAGATCGGATGTAGATATTGTTGTTAAATTTCTCTTACTTGAATTTTTCATAAGTAGGTTAAATTTTCGTTTAACTTGATAATTTGGAAATTTTAATTTTCAAATGTTAAAACATTACCATTTTCCCACTCCTCCATCAAAGTGACCGCCAGCATCATGAGTGTCGACTGAACATGTAACGCGTTCTCTAACACGCCTTCACTTAACATACTCCCCAAACATGTTCTTAAGTGTGATATTTTTGCAAGCTCTCGTGGCCTTAATTTCCCGTAGGTAAACCTCTAGGCAGGATAGTGAATTCCAGTTACTTTCGTTCATGCAGTTAAGGGTTGAAAAGTCTGATCGGTGGCGAGGTGTGCAGTCATGGCCACATTGTTCATCGAGAGTATTAAAAAAATTGTCACTAATGAATAATGAGCACACAGGCATTACTTCTGACATAATAATCTCTTTTAATTATAAGTTTCCATTTTGATGTTAAGGTTTCTTATGTTCAATAGGTATAGAATCCCGCTGAGTACACTCCCAAAGACTATGACAGTCCGTGCGCGACCTTGCTACAGAGTCGTCTCCAAAAGGAATATTTCATGCAGAAAAAGTGCTGAGACAAAAGGGTAAAGAGCTGGAGTTTTCCGATAACCAAACTAGGTGAAATTGACGATTGACACAATCAACGCAACGCACTTGGTTTTCTGGGAAACATCTGTAAGCACTTCTTTCCTTGCTTCTGTACTTTCCATTCGTTCGCAGCCACCATAAAAACAAATTAAGGCACACTGCATTTGAATTTTCACACACTCTACATATTGTGACATAATGAATCCATTGATAGCTGAAATGGTGGACTACTCCTTAATGTCTCTTTCCGATAAATTAATACAATCATAATTGCAAACTAATCGGTACAATTTGCTAATTTTGTGGTCACAAAGAGTATAAGTTCTTAAGGGACAGATAGAAGGTATAATTCTCACGATCTAAGTTTTTATAACTTACACTCATGGACCTGTTGTATTAATAGGATCTCGCAGTTGGTTGGTGAGACTTTTAAACACAAAAATTGTTTTTTTTTTGGTAGAAGTCGTTTAAGTTAAAATATTCAGTATGATATATTAATTTGTCGATGGTAAGTTGAATGCATGGCACAAGGGATGAGCAGCGAACATTTGTGCGAGTGGGTCCGTTCGCCTCGAGCCGTGATCGTGGGTGGTATAGGTGAAATTATAGCTTACGTTTACACCAAAACTTAAATAAAGCTTATAGATCAATTTTAAATACTGAATGCATTCGTCGACATGTAAATAGGCATTTAATATATATAAATACTCTTGACACGTTCTCATTAGCTTTTTTTAGCGCTCTCATTTTTCCTTCTAAAAATCTGTCACAATATATATATATATAATATAAGTATATATAATTCTATATTATGAGGTATTACAGAATATATATATTTACGTTTATATTTCTCATTATATGTTATATATATTACTATTACTGTTAAAATATCTAGTTATAATAGCTAGTTTATTGTTAATTCCGTTAGTTTAATATCATGGTAGATATGAGGAGTGGTAAATATAATATTATATATTATTACTTACATATAAATACCTCCCCTCACCAGGAACTGAATTAATCATCCCTTGATTAATGTTTTTTTCGAATGGCTGAATTCATTAATAGCCAAGCCTTGCAACTAAACGTTTGCTGCTACAGTTTTTCTTTATCAGTTTGCCACTGCAACCATTTTTTAGAATCAAAGTTCATAAATCAACTTAAATAATCAATTTTTGAAACTTGCTTGCAATTTGATACCAGATGATTCAAGAAACTTAAGGATTCAAGAATCAAGGATTAAATAAAAGCTTGATTCAAATGTCAATTATAAAGACGTTAAATTAGCTACAATATGCAATGATTAAATCTTCTATTTTACATTTTGGGTGTGGGGATTTCCAATGTGTCGCAGAACCGAAAATTTTTTTTTGATTTGAGAAGTGAAAAATATTTGACATATGTTGTTGTTTGTTCTACCCATTCGCGACTTCAAACATACAAATTTCAGGGCTTGTATAGTCGGGGGCACAATGATGCATCGTACCTCTTTTTCATGTTAATACTTCTTTCGTGACTCAAGGATGAAAGATGTTAAAAATTGCTCCAAACTTTTTTTTTTTTGAAAAAATTTTGTCTCCAAGAAAAAATCCAGACAGGATTGCATAGACAAGCACTATTTATCTAATGTTAAACAAAGAATGGCCATCTTGCCGACATACCTAAAGCCACTGAAAATTATTGAATCGGATGAACGGATGGGGTAGAAATAAAAGAGAAATAGTGCTCAATTTTTACACTATTCAAATTCACAAAAGAAAATGGTTTGGAAATTTGGGACAACCTGCTGAGTGCGGCTATAATCTAATAAATCTCGCCAGAATATGTAATCAGATGCTATATTGTAGGTAGTAGGACTCACATCTATGACATATTTCAAAGTTTGAATGCGTCTCAATTTTCGGCAAAAAAGATCTGAAGAGTCTGATTACTGAAAATAGTCATTGAAACTGGCCATTTTGACAATTAGAAAAATTCTGAAGAAAATCTCACTCGAACCTACAGTCATTACCAGAAAAACACCGGTAAATACAACACGTTTTATAAGACGCGCAAAAAGCTACATTTTGGTGTCTATATAGTCAAAAATCTATTTAATCAATTATTGTATAGAATTTATTAATGTCATGTCATTTTTAGGTTGGGCTGAAAACTGGGATTCACGCCCCAGCCAATTATTATTTGGATCATGTCCCTTTTAGACGCACATCTACCATAATTTGGTAATGTTGCCATATTCGGTAGATGGTCTTCGCAGTTTGCCGAGGATAATAAGGAAAGGGAAAGAATAGATCGTGGTAGGAACGTGTGCTGCTCTAGATTCTGTAAGTTTGGCTTATACCTTTCAAATTTAGAATTGACAAAAGATGGACAGCCTCAATACTAGTCAGATATAAGGGGGAGTATTTTGTCTAACAAGGTTTAGGTTTTGGGTTGTGTATGCCCGCGCCAACGAATAATTAAAAATTTTGAGATGTTGGTTCACGAGAAATTGTGAGAGAAATTGGAAAAAAGCGGCGACTGATGTTCCATTACTATTGATGCACATTCTTGTGGATCGTGAGAAGATATCTCGTAGATGTTATATTGGGGAGGAGATCTAGTGAATTGTTGGGCTCGGTATACGAAAGGGATCTGAAGAATGTGGTAGGTAGGAAACGGTGGTTAAGGAATCTATAAGATTGCTAAAGAATTACTGCTGAAGAAGATGATTAGGTATTCGAGAAGGGAACACGATTCCAATTAAATTAATAAAAGAGTGAGATATCAAGAAAAGAACTGATTTTCGATTTGTGGAACAGTGTTGTTGGCATTTAATCCTGGTGGAGGGATGTTATGAGGGTGTGTTGTTGTAGGTTAGTTAGAGATTGCGTAAGGAAGCTAGTGGATATGAGGATTATTGGAATAAGGTGTACTGGAAGATACTTGTATTGAAGTTTTAGGATAGCTGTAAGAAAAGATGATCTTGATGAAGTAGTCTGGTTTGTGTGAGAAGGGTGAGGAGGGGGTTATTTTTTTGTGAAGCAAGCAGCATTGCTTATGGAGTGGCGCTGGAGATTGAAAGCGAGATAGTAGAAGACTCAAGCTGGTTAAAGAAAAAGACGGATTGTGGTCACATAAATGTAGCAGAGCTAGATGCTGTCGTGAAAGGACTGAATCTTTGCTTGAAGTGGGGATTGAAGAAAATAACAATAATGTGTGATTCTAAGACGGTTGTTAGTTGGGTGGACAAAGTAATTCATTCAAGATGCAGAGTAAAAACGAAAGGGACTGCGGAGATGGTAGTGAAAAGACGTTTGAATATTATTACAGAACTTATGAAGGAGTTTGGATTAAGATTAAGGATAAATTCAGTGACTTCAGAGGAGAACAAGGCAGACAAGTTAACAAGAATATTCGGAAAATGGCAGAGGGGAATAAGAAACTGTGAAGAAGAGGTTTGTGGAATGTCGGCAATGGAATTGAAGAGGTTGCATAAAAAAATCATTGCGGGTTAGACAAAACTTTGTATGTTGTCAAAAAGCTTGACTCAGGGGTAAGAAGAGAAGAGGTGGAGGAGTGTGTAAAAAGATGTGAAAAGTGTCAGTCCATAGATCCAAATCCAGAAAGTTGTTTGGGCGGAGAACTTGCTGTTGAACAAACTTGGAAAAGGTTAGCGGTTGACGTGACCCATTTTGGTAGGGAAAGTTATTTGTCGTGTGTGGATTGCGGACCAAGCAGATTTGCGATATGGAAGTTTTTAAATAATGAGGGTGGGAAAGAAATCTCGAGGAAGTTAGAGGAGATGTTTCTAGAACATGGGTTGCCTGAGGAATTGTTGGTTGACAATGCGGCGTCTTTCATGTCGCTGGACGTGAGGGAAATGTGTGAAAAATGGAGAGTGAGGTTGAACTTCAGAGCGGCTTTTAGAGGTAATTGTAATGGAATAGTGGAAAGAAACCATAGGACAGTGAAAAGAATTAATAGCGGCGAGATCAGGAATAGGTATCAGGGAAAGTTTGTTTTGGTATACCTTCATGCCAAGGGAGGGGGTGAATGAAGAATCATGCCCTTGGAAAATTAAATATAAGATATCAAATGGAAGGCATCCTGAGGAGACTGTTGTCGCCGAACATTTTGACAGAAAAATTAGAGTTGGGAGATGAGGTTGGGTGAAACCGAATTGAGCGAGGTGTACGACAAGCATGGGATGGAAAATACTGGAGTGTATGTAGATTGCAAATGGAAGTTGATGAAATCAGCAAGGCATATCTTGGATTTGAGAAGAATATGTGTTTGATCGATCAAGTTTGTTATGTTCGATCACGGGGGCGTGTGCTATTATTGGAATAAGTAGCCCGTTGGAATAAAGAAATTGTGCTCCACAATTTAGTCGGTGTTTTAATTGCATTGTATTACGGATAAGTTGAGTTACTATTTAGGAATTTACTTAATCTATGGTCTTTTTAATAAAACTTTTGACCGACAAGTCACCATGACATCTTTATTGATTATTATTATTATTATTATTATTATTATTATTATTATTATTATTATTATTATTATTATTATTATTATTATTATTATTATTATTATTATTATTACTACTACTATTATTAGATTGTGTTAATAGATAATACTTTCCTTAAATGTCTGGTATAAAATATGGGCGGGTAAAGTTTTCCAAAAAATATGGGCGGGTAAAGTTTTCAAAAAATTATACCTTTTCATTTCTATTGAAGAGTAGGTTGAGCTACTGAGTTTTTGAACTGCTTTCTGCTGAAATCTGAAAGCAGTTGGAGTGGATGGGGTCGGTATTTATTTCGACATGCTGTATAGGACAATTCCACATAAACAGTGAATGCTTCCATTTACCTACAATAGTTAGATTTGCCTATGGAGCACACAAGATTAAATGGACATCTGCACAAATTGAAAATTACTTTGTCACCTTCATATCCTCACAGTTTATACCTACCCATTGAATCGGCAGAACACGCTACTTTATTGTCTTCAGCATGCATGAGCATGTTTCTTGGTGATTGGTTCTTTTGGCTTGACTGGGACAGTCTCGATAGGCCCATGTGACTTCTTACTTGTCTTTATTTTATGTTATTGAATTAATATGATATTGTATAAGGAATGAAGATTCCTTGTAGTCTCGTTTTCAATTTGTATAATAATGAGAAAAGAACGCATAGACTATAAGGAGATTCCACCATTAAGTTGCCTCAACCTTCTCTTTCATTCAAGAGTTACAGGATCACATAAATAGTCAATTCTGAGTGGGTATAATAACAAAAGTCAGTACATTGCATATATTATCATCATATAAATGGAATATTAGTTTAACATATATAATAATTATGATTATAATATCTAATAACTAGAGGCTTTTACCACAACAAGAGTCCCTTATATTGGAAAACAAGGTGGCAATCATTATATAATTTCTAAAGAAAATTATTATTAAAAGTTTAGTAGTATAAAAACTGAAAATCGGTAGTCAATTATTAGGAAAAAAAAAGTTTACAGCCTCTCATAAGTTTTTAAAATAACCTATATCATAATGACATTTATATTTCATTATATTTTTGATCTCAAATCAGGTTAGGCTCAATTTCAGGCAATTATAGTTCGGTTTGAATATAGTATTGTTATAGGTAATATACAACATGAAGAAATCTATGTTTAAATAAATGAACAAAATCTTATTTACAAGAACTGGAAAGCCTAATAAATAATGCATGAGGCCCATTAATTTTTTTTTTTAATAAGAAAGTCCTATTCTCGCTATTTACGACGGCCGATCAGATTTTTTAATACTTTGTGTGTGTTTGCTAACTTTTAAATTTATAACTTGTGCCTAACTATACTAAATCAGTTATCAAAATTATTCGTTGGCCTTTACTTACTATTTAAATTTTTTTAGATATATTTGTGATAATCTTTGTGACTTTATTATTATCTCACACAAACTAGTTTGCCGGAAATATTTACTATAATACTTAATTGAGAGGGTTCTTGAGAACTCATTTTATTTTTGTTTACTTTAAAATAATTATTTTCATAAAACTGAGGAGATATCTTGTGTCACAATTATTGTCAAATCTAATTTTACAGAAAAATGACAATTTAACATTTGGTTAATTCAGTCTTGATAGTAATAAAGCTTAACTTTACAATAATTAACACTGTATTAAAATATAAGGGAGAGTGTGGAATGCTTCTCTCTAATAATCATAAATTATTAAGGGGCTTTGAGCTCAGATTTGAGCGGTTGATCATTAAGAAGACAGAGAGGGAGGGACATTTTTTACTAATAGGACCTAAATAAACTTTTGGGTAATCGAGTAAGTGGGAAAGAAAGGACGAAAGGAAATGAAAACCAAGTTTTTTAGGGCAAAAAGTGGTTATAACTCGACAAAAGTTGGGAAATAATCCCATGAGGTTTTTTCTTTCACTAGACCAACAGGGCCTAATGAGTAAGCTCTTATTATGATTAGAAGTTCTAGTAGTAATGATATACTCAATATTTCAAACGTAGTGCAGAGAGCTTCACACTCATTGAGATTTTTATATAAAATTACAGGAGATACGGCCTATCTAGAAAAACTTATAAGCGTGAGAAATGTTGTTATTCACGGCTTGGAGGTGAGTAGTATATTGATTGTAGTATATACACTTTGGGTTGGCTAGTTAAATTTATATATATATATAATATATATATATTATATATATATATATAATATATACATAATATATATTTAATTAGTTAATTATATTATATATATATTATTATATACAGTATATTAATATTATACTAGTATTAATATACTAATATAAACACTAGTGAGTTCAAAACAAACAAAATTTTGATCGCAGCACGCACTGTCATTAGCTCTAACATACCTAAGGCAAGCTGAGGTCTAACATAGACTATTAAACGTCCGAGAGCCTATAATGCGATGTAGAAAAACAAAAAGACAACTGATGTCATTCTATTATCCTCGCACACGCTCAGTAGACCATATATCTAAATAATGGTGGAACCCCGTATCTACATATACCTCTCTCTGAGAGATTTTGAATGTCGAAAATGGTGTGTGTCTCTGGTCTTAGATTTTTGGAGTGGCAAGTTCTTTCACCAACAGCAGAGCCAATATGCAGTTATCTTTAAATCTTAAAACCTCAAATTAAGAAATTAAATAAATTGCCGGGGAGGAATTTTAATATAGCCATATTAGAAATAGATTATACTGGAAAAAAATAAGATAAAATTAATAAAATAGTAATCAAAAGTATAGTAGTTATATTACCTTACTAATCATATTTTAGAAATATTTTTTTTTTCCACTGAATTATGTTACTCTAGTAAGCAGAGGTATTATTATATATATATTATAATATTATTATATATATTTATACATTATTCAATTATCAATAATATTATTATCCATTATTTATTATAGGTCACAAATACACCGATTATTATTTTTAGTACATCAAATAGCTAATAAGGTATCAGTGACAAATAAACTTAACACAACACACTCACTCACACACTTTAATGGTTTATCCTTTTATTCTTATTTTGACTTAATTTATATAAACATTATTGTTAATCCTGTATTAAGACATAGTGACTTATATGGAACTATAACAACTGTGCAATTCTACATTCTTAATCAACACTAAAATATGTTTTTCAACTTTAATTAAAGAACATCTTAGTTATTTTAATACATTAAAGTTCTTATCACTCATCATTAATTAGACACTCTAATTATAAATTAATACAGTTTAATATTATCTGTATTATCACTATGAAATTTAATATAACATATAAATTATTAATATATATTTATGATGGGTAAATAAAAATATATAAACTTACTATATTGTGATACCAACCATTTATTTGAGGTTGAGTGATTTCTATATATGAGACAGGAGGCGGCACTTACAGGAGGGAGACTAATCTAAAGTATATTAGAAGTAATTAAATAAATATTCACTTAATACATATGAGAACTCAAAATCATCTTAAAGGCCGTTATAAACCCGAAATTTAAAATACAAACTTTAATAACTTTAATTAAAACACATTTATTACATTTAATTTCTTTCATTTATAATTTATTTCTTTATTAATAATCTTAATATACTTTATAATCTAAAATGCAAAAATAAAGAATATGTAAAGTGGGATCCGATATGTTAATTTGGTGGTAATATCTTGATGTAAAACAAATAACACCACGAACTTAAAACCAAATAATAAATGATAATAAAACTTAAATAATATTATAAAATGATAAGATATATTTATATGACAATGAAAAAGATAAATCATACTATGAATAGACAATGTTAAAATTACTGTTATCAATATATTAATTGGGCGAATGAGCTTGACAAATTGGGACATAAACTACTAAAAATTACTATCATCACAATTCTCGATAACTCAGCTCTATAATACCTCATACTTATCAATCATATATCCTCTAATTGACAATAATACATATTACATCACATAATAATGTCATGTCGAAAATACTTAAATACATCTGTTCTCCCTTCCCATTCTTCCATTACGCACACACATACTGAAGAAATTTTGCTATTCACAATTCTCACTCTAACACTCAATCAATTCAATGAAAATAAATTCATGAGTGCAAATCTTCTAATCTTATCTCAGCTATTCCATACATAATTGCGATTCTGTATGCCATGCATAACCCATATTTTTTGCAATATACATAGTCATACACCTTTTGAAATAAGAGAAAAAGGCAATAAAATTATACAAAACTAAAAATACTAGAAAAGAACATGAGAAATTTCTTCAATGTGCAAAAAATAAACTTCTTCATATTTATGAACTGGTCCTTTTGTGTACTAGGAATGTTCATTCTCTTTAATATATTACTACTTCGTACTTGCAATTACTTTTGAATGGACACAGAATTCACTTTTCAACTTTATTAATACTATACCTTCCATTCTTCTTTCATTTTCTCATCTTCTCTTTTCTTCTCATATTATTCCAGTTCTCGCGCTTCTCATCAAAGCTTTCGCAACAAAGTTAACTCTTATTCGCCATTCTCATGTTTCTTGCGGGTTTACCAGTCTGACAGATAGAATAGCAGCGTTGCCAGAAAACAATGTTAAAATCTTATAGTTAAAAAATATCTAAAACTAAATGATTAGAAATTGGTCACATTATAATTAAATTTACATACAGTAGGTCAGATAGATAGAGAAATTATTAATCCGGTGCAATCATTCGAAGATATGCTCTTCTCCTTCCTCTCAAAATACAAAATTTCCAACTGCTCTTCTTTTTTCGCGACTTTGGATAAGAAAGTCACGCCTTCATTTGCCTACGTCGAAATGTAAGAAACATTGTGATTGGTTCACAACAAATAAATTTCTAAAAAAAATTTTAATTGGCATCGTATTCTTTATGGCATTTTCGAACATAAGGTAATTAAAAATATTTATAAAAAATTTCAGGCATATTCCTTCATTTTTTTTTTTTTTACCACGAAAAATGCTAAAAATTTTGTGATTGATAATAAATATTTCGATGGATGATAACATTCCTTTCTATATTAAATTTGTTAATAATTTTTTCGGCAACTTGTCGGAGCAAACACTGCACCAAAATCACACCACAACACATGCATACAAAATGGTCCCATTTGTGATGATAAAAATAAACTTTTGCTACGTGCGATGCTATATTAAATTTGTTATAATTTTTTTCGGCAACTTTCCGGACAAAAGTACATGCACACACACACACACACATACAAGATGGCGTCCGAAAATTATAACATTTGATTGAAGTACCTCTAATTTTAATTATATTTATACTATGGACTGGTTACAAATTAACCCACTTCATATTTTAAACAAATTCAAACAAATTCTCTGAAAAGAAATTGAGCAAAAATTTGTGTTGACTAATTATCACTAATTCTCACTGTACGATTTGTAGCATTTTTGTCAGACGATGTGCAAATTTATAAAACTCTTATATTCTTCCAGACATATTTCCTCTTTTTAACTCATTCACTTAATATTTAGTTGTTTTTATTTTTCAATTTTAATGTTCTGTAGTGTTTTTTTATAATTTTGATGTTAACCCTTCCTTTGAGCATGATACGTTATTCCTCATGGTTAAAAATCTCTAAATTTTTACTTTGCACTCAACACTTTTCATACTGCTTCCTCGCTGTGTTCGGAAGATTTTTGCTCTTGGTTGGCTTAAAAGTAGCTCTGCATTTAGTTTGTAGCTCTTACTTATATTAGGTAGGTAAATTGATTAGTTGGAAGTTAAAGGACAGAAAAAGATTGATGAAGCAATGAAAAAGGAAGTTTACCTTACCTTGAATAATAATTTAATCTTAACTTTTTGATTTGTACACGAATAGCTTGAACTCAATTTTGAAAGTGAGAAAGAGGAAATTTTTTCTGGCGACTTTGACCGATTAAAGTAAAAATATTGAAGTGATCCACTAAACATGTGTTAAAA
>JABUQX010092780.1:72500-75000 GCA_015478945.1 Trachelipus rathkii
TATAAAAGGTTGATAGAAGAATGGAGTGTAGAGTTTTTTTTTAATTTTAAGTTTTAATAGTTTTATTACTTATTGATTTCTTTTCTACATTAACGGCAACTTTGTTATCAGTAGGTTCGATTCTTGGCGCAGAAATGGATGGAAATTCTTAGCCGAGATGAGTATATCTCTATTTTTCCAACTTCCTTTGTTTTTTACACTTTGTAACGCAGTGTTTCGAGACATTTCGGCCTTTAATTTTGTCCTGAATGTAGTTCTCGTAGCCCAGTGATTTGAGCGTAGCTATAGAACTTTTAGAATACTGGATTCACATCCAGGAATGTGGAATCGATTACAAGATAATTCGATTTATATAAGGGATCCGATTTCGATTCTCACTGTTTTGGAATTTCGATTTCCATTTAGGTTTCAATTCCAACCATTGAAAATCATGCGATTCTGATTCCATGGTTTCAGTTTTGATTTATTTAGGAACATTTCACTTTAAAACCCAAAGACTTTATTCAAACCAGACGACTCTGATTCCGATTCTGATTCCGAGATTCCGTTTTTTTAGAAAGATTTCCAATCCGACTCCGATTCCCATTTCCATCCACCAAAATTTACCAATTCCTGTTGATTTCAATTCCACAGACCATGTTCGCTTCCTGCCATTTTTATTATGTCTCCTCCGGTGAGTAAAGCTTAATGGCCTTCTGAATTCCACCGGGTTTGGGAGAAACTAAAAACCAGAACCAAATTAAAGGTCGAAATGCCCAGATGCACGGCGTTTCAAAATGTGAAAGTCAAATAAAGTTGGAAAAATAGAAAAGGTTATGAGTTCCAGACTTTATTATATATATATATTTATATATATACATATATATATATATATATATATATATATATATATATATATATATATATATATATATATATATATATATATATATATATATATATATATATATATATATATATATATATATATAACTTAACTCTCCTTGAAATATCAAAGAGTAGTGCAATATATATATATATATATATAGTTAGTATATATATATAGTATATATATATATATATATATATAGAAAGAGTATAGGCAAATATATTAGAAGGTATATATATATATATATATATATATATATATATATATATATATATATATATATATATATATACATATATATATATATATATATATATATATATATATATATATATATATATATATATATATATATATATATATATATATATATATATATATATATATATATATATATATATATATATATATATATATATATATATATTGCAATGGAATACATAGTCCAATTTTTCAAACTGGCTCGTAAGCCAGTGAGTAGTTAAAGAAATAAATACCTCCTTTGTTTTTTTAGCGTTTTTGTATATATAACCTTGCACCAAATAATCTTTTATACGTGCACTTGCCCATTGCCGAAATTATATAAATACTTTCCTGACCACTCGATTTCTGATTGAGCTACCTTTCTGATCTCAGGATTGAGGCTATGTGGTGAGAATGAAATGAAATGATATATATATATATATATATATATATATATATATATATATATATATATATATATATATATATATATATATATATATAT
Source organism: Trachelipus rathkii (assembly GCA_015478945.1). NCBI lineage: Eukaryota > Metazoa > Arthropoda > Malacostraca > Isopoda > Trachelipodidae > Trachelipus > Trachelipus rathkii. The sequence goes on from JABUQX010092780.1 coordinate 74,117, forward strand.
ATATATATATATATATATATATATAACTATGGTGACAGGGGCTTTGGTTTCAGTTAAAAATATCAGCTCGTTATGGTGAGACGTGATGGTGATAGTGAAGGCAATAATAGTGCAGCAAGTGAAGCTCTTATCAAGTTATCATACTGTGTTTCAAGGCCAAAGTTTTCATGCAAATGACCGCTTGTCGACATCGATAATTTATGATAATTGATGAAGCAAAATTTTTTTCAACTCGTGCGAAATCCGAAGGAATAATTACTAGCGTTTTATCACTATAGATAATAAGCAAAGTAATATGAAGAATTCAATAAAAGTAAAAGCATTACATTCTGTTTAGATGCATCAAACCAAAATAAAAGTCATCATACTTTTTCCAATCGTTGTGCTGTATTTTTTTTATTTATTTATTTTTTTTTTGCCAAATTATGATCTTCGAGACAACGTTATAGTCTTATTTATTTATTTGGTGAAATATCCGACCAAATGTGTGCCATGTTCAATGGTATAAGTGACAAATTTTGCCTCACAAAATCAGTTTGTTGCTTTGTGTGCAGACAACACGAATACAATTTTGATTGCTTCAAAGAACTGCAAAAATAATGTGTGGCGAAAGCTAGAGCTGAAATGAGGAAGAAGATAATAATTGGTATTGGTTGTGGGGAACACATTATGCTATTTTTGGCATCCAATAAATATTTAAAATTATTATTATTATTATTATTATTATTATTATTATTATTATTATTATTATTATTATTATTATTATTATTATTATTATTATTATTATTATTATTATTATTATTTTAATATAATGTATAATAATTAATTTTTGATACATTTTTTTATAATCTTAATTTGTTGATTTCTGGTTTTAAAATTTTTAA
>JABUQX010092780.1:77500-119767 GCA_015478945.1 Trachelipus rathkii
ATATATATATATATATATATATATATATATATATATATATGTGTCAGTATATATATATATATATATATATATATATATATATATATATATATATATATATATATATATATATATATATATATATATATATATATATATATATATATCACCTCAACCTTTGCCCCCCTTAAATGAAATTATATATATATATATATATATATATATATATATATATATATATATATATATTATATATATATATATATATATATATATATATATATATATATATATATATATATATATATATATATATATATATGTTATATTTTATATATATATATATATATATATTAGATGAGTTTACACTTTGGATTAATAACAAGGGTCACTTATATTAACTGCAGATCACGAAGGTGGGTGTTGTTTAGTAAATACTTATAACTGGCAGAGACATATAAGATAACAATGATAAATCACCAAACAATGACAATTATCTACCAGATTTTAACCACAACTTTAAACAAAGCAAAATCGAATTGCATAACTTTGCAACAGGATAGATAGCGAGAGAACGAGAACGCGAACTCTCACAAAGGAAGTTCAAATCTCACTAATTGAGAATGTATACTATATGACACCATATGAAGTTATAAACAAATGGTCTTACATAAATTCATGTTAAAAATTGCTAAAAATAAGCTTTAATAAGAAATTCAATTTCTTATATTTAAGGAGTCAAGAAAGGAGCCCCCCCCCAAAAAATAAAAAAATAAAAAAAATAAAAAAAAAATAAAGAAAAGCATAGAGACGAACAAGGACTCCTTTACCTTTGAATAACAAAAGAAATGACCAGAGCCGAAGCTACCGACTCAGAGGGAGGAGGTGGGACTACAGAAAAGATTGCAGAACCTGCACACAAAGTACAGGGTGTGGTCCGTGTGGAAGATGCAGATATTGTGAATGCAGTTATTAAGGTGCAGAATCTGCGAATAGGGGAGCAGAAACGGAAGGTACAGATACAGCGGATGTAGAAGCCGAGGCGGCAGATATGCAGATGAGGCAGAATAAGGTGATCCACTTTTTAGTGGGTTTAAGCGTTCAATGGAAACCATGTCCGACCTGCAATCTAGAAGCTCAAGAACCAAGAAGGGCCCCATAAAGGGTGTTTCTAGGGTTTTCCTGATGTGATCAACACGGACATATGCGTGAGTACATGTTTTCAAAGCTACGAAGGAGCTCGAGGTGTCTAGAGATGAAACTCAAGTTCTTTCATGTGAGAGATAAACCTCTTCATGAGGGTGTCAAAGCTCTGCCTATTCTAAGGTGCTGATGTAAAGAGGTCAACACTATACAAAGAGATTTTGCCAGTATCTGCCTGAAAAAGTGAATAAACAGAATCCTTCGTGATACGTATATCTCAGGCTGAGGAGGACCATTTGAAAGAGATAGCAATCAATCATCCTTCCTAGCGGTAAAGACAGTCTTAAGGGCTCTGTTGAAAAACTCCACAGCTCTATTACACTTAAGATGTTAGGTTGAGATGCGAAACAGGTGAAAAGCAATCAAGTTTGAAAGTTTAGTGATGAACTCCCTTTCGTTTCGTATTGCGGTTCAAGCAGGTAAGAAGATAGCGACATGCGGTTTGAACTGCCAGGTGGTAAAGCTGGAGGAAAAGAACCGACGGTATCAATGTGGACCGTCTCAAATCACTGTGATGAAATTTCTAACAACTCCAAAGAAGATTTGATATGCAAGGTCACCTTTGAAATCTGACAGTGGTGGTACTCACGAACCCATGAGCGAATGTCTCGATCCAAATTGAACTAAAAATAGTGTGCCTTAATCAGACAAAGGAACGCTTTTGCCTCAGAATGAGATGTGCTATGGATGTCGCCAAAGAGCTGTCTCTTGATGTGGGTAGTCACAGAGGACGTGGGTGAAAGATTTCCGGAAAGTTGAAAAGAAAGAAGTCTGTCATGGCACCAACAAATAGATCTCTTGAAGGCGAGTGATAGCGGGAACCCACTGGATCCAGAGAGAGAGAGAGAGAGAGAGAGAGAGAGAGAGAGAGAGAGAGAGAGAGGAGAGAGAGAGAGAGAAGATACAGCAACAATAATGAGAGAGAGAGAGAGAGAGAAGAGAAAGAGAGAGAGAGAAGAGGAGGGAGAGAAGAGAGGGAGAAGAGAGAGAGAGAAGAGAGAGAGAGAGAGAGAGAGAGAGAGAGAGAGAGAGAGAGAGAGAGAGAGTAAAAACTATTATATACTTCCACTTATATCTCTTCTATTTTATTTTTATTTTAGTCTTTAGATGTAGGATATAAAAACTCTTAGGACAGCCTCTAGAAGAGCCACAATCCATATCTCAAAAACTACAACAGCTACCGGGAAAAGGAATACATTGCTGGAATCCTGGCAAAATTTTAACGAGGAAACTGTAAAAAAAAAAAAAAAAAAAAAAAAAAAAAAAAAAAAAAAAAATAAAAAAAAAAAAACATAACAAGAAAAGACTACAAAAGCTACAGTGAAATGAAATACATTTTGGAATCTTGCCCCCCTCATTGTAAAATTTTGGTTCGGAAAATGTAAAAAATTTTTTAAAAAAATTAAACATAAAAATGGCTATTTTTTTTGGCGGGGTGCTGCGCGATCATAGTATATATATATATTATTGTAAAGGTTCATTTACACGGGCAATTTAGGGCTCGACGCACGGGGAACACGGGGGGACGTTTTCCATACCCCGTAGGGGAGGGCGGAGGAACGCCCGCGACACCCAAATACCAAAAGCAGCGGGGTTCCGGAGACCCTCCCGGAGGAGGCGGAATTAGTCCTACCCCGTAGTACCCGAAGGCCGAAGACCGATCCTGCCATCAGTGCGTATACTTGCGATTCTTTAGTTAAAAAAAAAAAAAGCAAAATTTAATAGAAAGTCTATTTATTTTAACGAGTAACCAATAAAAGGTCTCTAAATAGGCCCTCTAATCATATTACTATTATTATTAACAATAATTTTTTTTATTTTTTATTGTTTTTACATTTTCCTATCCAAAATTTTACGAGGATTCCAAAAATGTATTCCTTTTCGCTGTAGCTATTGTAGTTTTTGAAATATATATATATATATTTTTTTTTTTTTTTTTTTTTTTTTTTTTTTTTTTTTTCGTATTAAATATGTGACCAGCATTACAGCAATGTTTTCCTTTTCTGTAGCTGTTGTAGTTTTTGAGATATGGATTGTGGCTCTTCTAGAGGCTGACCAAACTCTTATATGCTTCCACTTGTATTTATCACAATGCTTTAGTGAATTTTGTACTTTGTACTATTGGGTATAATTATCCAGAATTCACTAGGAACAAGAAAAAGATTATTATACATAGTATAAAAACTATTATATACTTTCACATATATAATCTTCTATTTTGCTTATTTTAGTATTTTAATTTAGGATATGTTTTTATTTTAGGATTTAAAAACTATTAGTATATAAAGTATCTTTTATTTAGTTTTAGCGAATTTATATATTTGTCTACATGTGGTATCCATTTTCACTAAAAAAAAAATTTCACTAAAAATCACATGCTTGCGACAATTGCTGAATCACTTCTAAATTCAAAAGCCGGTACTATTTAGTCGCTGTTCGTGGACTTTTAAGTTAAAATTAAAATGTAAAAAGTAAAAGGTAAATTTCTTCATTTCTTTTCAAAATATTTTCACTATCAAGCCTATCTCTATTCTCTTTACCTTCCACCAATCAAATTTACCCTAACTAAGATTTTAAGTGTGACTAGATTACTAAAACCAAAAAGGCAGAGTTATCTAAGGACTATATATCAAAATCTTATTCAAAGCAGCAAAAAATCTTTGAAACAACAAATTCAGGTAAGGTAATTTAGATTCACAATTGTACTTATATATCACCTTTTAAAACCTTATACTTATACTAAAAGATTTTTTTGTAAATTTAATCTGCTTTAGATGTAAATTTTCGTCAATTGTGTAATCTATATGTTTAACGAACGGATTTGTTGCAAAGTTCTTGATAGCTCGGCTAGCAATATTGCCAAATTAAAATCAACTAGCTCCGAAGCTTATAGCCAGTTTTCATATTTTGGTGTAGCTATTAATTAGGTCAAAATCATTTTTAAATAAGTTTATTTGAACATATGAAAATATTAAAGACGAGAAGGCACGTGGGCCTATCGAGACTAGCCTATGGGGTTTTTGTCCTAAGTTTAGTTAGTCTTAGGGTATTAATTCAAAAATTGGTATGAGAGTTAGATAAACAATGCATCATTGCCTAACCCTTCCATTACAGTGATTTCCTCAAAAATTCAAGCTCAAACTTAGGCCTAGGTCTAGGCCTAGGTCATTTTCAACCTCATATAATTTGTTTTTGTTCTTTGGTGTGTCTTTAAACCTTTCAAAAATTCAAAATCAAATATTGGCCAGTGGTAGCCATATCTCATTTTTCCTAAAAAAATTCAATTTCAAAGTTAGGCATTATAGGCCTAGATCACTTTCAACTTCAATTTTTTTTTTGTTGGTCTAATAGACCTTTTCAAAATTCAATCAAATAATTTAGCCTGGTGGTAGGCTATCTTTCTTTATTTCATCTTTCTTCAAGGTTTCATTTGTCCTTGGGTCATTCTAGCCAAATTTCAGCGAAAATGTCTGACCCAGAGATACAAGCCCTTCTTGATAGAGTTAATAAAAAATCTAAGCCTATAGTTCAAGCCATTTCATCCCTCAAGGCACAAGTAAATATTTATCTTGGTCAAATAGAGAGTAGGCCTACAGATAATAATAAAGATAAAGATGCAGTTTATGTAAAGATCTCATAGAGGAAGTAGAGTCCCTGTTAAAAGATATTAAACAAAAGGATACAAATATAATAAAAATATATAATGATAATGAAATTGACTCCCTCATTCCTGAGTTTCATAATAAGGAGTTGTGTAGTCAGATTCAGTACCAATGCTCGATTAAATCAAAATTAAGTGAATTAAAATTTAAAGGGGATCAAAATTCAACCCCTCCAAAAAATTCTTTCTCTCATTTCAGTGAATCTGTTCTTAGAGCTATAGATTGTGGTTTCTTTGAGGGCAATGAAACTGATAAGTTTGCTTATAAAACCTTCATTTCAAAATTTAAGAGTTCCTTAGATTTGCAGAAAAATTTAAGTGAATCCATTAAACTACATTACTTAAAAAATAAGTTAAAGGGATATGCATACTCTCTGAATCAGAATCTTTCTATTAGTGATAATAATTATAATAAAGCTCTTGAACTTTTAGACAAAGAGTTTTTTAGACGAAAAAAATTTGTCATTATGGAAATTATTAAAAAAATCTAAAAATTAAAACAGTATTTGACCCAACATATTTAATTTGCGATAGCGCTTTACAAATATATCAGAACGATAATATATGAACTGAGAGTTAAACCTCAAATATCTGAGGAGGCTACTGATTATAGTACTTATTTGCCACATAGTTTTATCAAAATTACCTAAATTTGGTAGTAAAGAAAATTACTCGCAAGTTGAATACCAATTACCCCTATTTAAATCAAAATATTCGATAGTTATAATGAAGTTATCAAAATATTGTTAAATCGTCAAATCATAATAAAGGTAAAAATTTCAATCAAGTCCCTTCCCATAATACATTATTCAAAATTTAAAGAATGTAAAATACTCATGAAAAGCCCTAATTTAAATTTAAAAAATAATGAAAATGAGAAGGACGAATGAGTCCTTAAAATCTAGTAATAGCCTGATTCCAATTCTGCCTTGCAGAATTCAAAATTTATACTAATGAAGTTGGTGTAAATGAAGCTTCTCATAGTATTGATTCTTCCACTTCCAAAATCCAAAGGTTATTCAAAATCATGTAAGTTTTGTTCATCTCCCAAGTCATGTGATGACCAATTGCAATGTTTCAAACCTATGAGTTAAGAATTAAAAAGGTGTAATGAAAATATATGCCCCAAATGTTCAAGTACTAAACATACTGCAGATCACTGTCCTGCGACTTGAGAGCAACTTCTTTTAGTGCCAAGTTTTGCAAATAAAAAGAGTCATATACAGCTCTTTAGTAAGCACGAAGGATAAATTCCACTTTCCCACAAGATGTATGTCTTAGCTTTAGCCAAAGCACCAAAGTTTATTATTTGTGCCCATCAATACTATAAGGATTCGGTAGGGGTAAAAGTTTCGGCTCAGTTCGATTGCCTAGTCGGCATGTGGCTCACAGAGTCCTACCTTTCTAAAAGAGCGTCTTGACAAACTCAATATATCTTTAGAGAATCATCAAAGCACTCAATACGATTTAAAAACCTATTTAGGTGTTAGCACCCGCACTTTGAAAAGAGACTGTTCTTGAGTGATATATATGACCAGTCTTGTTTCACCCTTCCTCTTTGGTTGATGAGGATCTTAAATTAAGTTATCAGATAAGTTCGTAGACTAGGCTGTCTAATAATTTAGAAATAATCTTCAAATTAGCTGATTCTGCATAAGCAGTCTAATAACTCATTTTCGATTGGATGCTCTTAATGGCATTGATTTAATAGAGTATTTCCCTCAACTAGAATGATTAAATGTATGAGTGGATCTGCTTTTAGTTACAAGAGATCGGTTCTATTATCCATTTGGAAATATTTACATTTATATACAATAATCAAATAAGAGTTCAAAATCCACCATCAGTTGTTCAAATCATTATTCAAAATCAAGAATCACATTCGTATGTCAAATCAAAATTCAATTTGCCAGGTCAACATACCTTTAGTTAACTGCAGTCTTAAACCCGTACATTCTATATTTAATTCAAAGACTGTTGCCCTCCAGGTAATCTCAGAGGTTAGAGCAAGATTAAGAAAACATGTTCAAATTAGAGTCCTTAGCTATAGAAGGTATCCATAATAATAAATCTGAAGATGATTTGAAACAGATTGAAAAATTCAAAGTTGGTATAGAGTTTCAAAGATGGAAAATATCATATAGATTTTCATAGATTGAAGATAAACCTTCCTTTGTTGCCATCAAACTATTAACATTGCTTGCAGTGCTTGATAGAGTCATAAAAAGTTGGAAGTAAAAATTTAGTAAAAGCTATGCATGATGTCTTTCAGCAGACAATTAGCTGATATGGTATTATTTGAGAGTTCAGTGTATCTCCCTCTGAGTATAAAATTATATTTGGGTTCCTCCAGACATAATAGCTGGAATGGTTTGTTTTAGTGTTATCCAATTGCACAAAAATATAAATCCCACTAAAACTAATTCTTTACCATCTCTAAATGAGGCAGGTCCGATACTGGACCAACTCTTATGTCCTCCTTGTTGCCGGTCATTTATTTCGGTTTCAGATCAAATCAGATTTGGTCATGGTTGCGCGACATTAAAACAAGCTTCCTCAGATTAAGTTTTAAAATCCATCGCAAGCACCGCAATCGCTTTTGCTTTTTGGAAAAGTAATGCGTCAATTAAGGCTTATCGATACTCAACCATTGTTTTTGTTTCACATACCTCACCTTATCCTCAATTAAATCATTTAAGCATCATTGCTCAGTCTTATGAGGATTGATGCACGTACTCCAGATTCTATTAATAATTTTTTTGTTGATAAATTTAATTTATTCAGTGGAAATGATCTACAACATTTAAAAAACTTTATAGTGAAATGCAACAAAAGAATGAAAGATGGTGGTTATCCATCTTAAGAAGTTGGGACTCTAATAATGATCAATTAAGAATGTTATTGGAAGACGAGGGTATTAGAATAGTTCCAACATCAGATCAGAAGATAACGTTCTTGGATATTTTTTAATCCTCTTACATATAAGTTAAAACTAGCAAAATTTCAGTAAATGCTGATGCACAATACAAAAGATTGTTGTTTGCTGCTGCTACTGTCCTAAGTTTTGATCCCTTAATATCTTGTTACGGTACTTTAAGACTCGGCTTATCTAATAGGAAATTATGCAATTAAGTGTCCGATTGGATGAAAAAGGTCCCTGCCTGATGTTTTAGATTACCTGGTCTTCAACTATGTTCAGATTTAAATTAATTAACAGTAATATTTGAAATTGAAGGTGTGACTTTCTCACCTTCTCCCCTCGAACTCGTTTATTTGTATTTGTGATGCTTCTTCATCTTGTTATGGTTTGCAGTTTATAGTATATGTCAAGGTTCTAATTAATATTCTCAAAGGCCAAGTGGCCCCTCTACAAATCTAGTGCTTGTCCTCTTTAGAGTTGTTATCTGTGTTCTTATTTTTCAAGTGCTATCAAATCAATATTATCAGAATTTTCAAATGTTCAGTTCAAAAACATATAAAGGTCTTTGTAGATGCTCAAATTGTCCTTTCATGGCTCCTGTCTGAAGGCACAAAAAATAAAAATAATTTGTGTTAACAATAGGTCTCACAAGAAATTTCATCAAATCAAAATCAAAGTTGAGCAAGAACAAAGTATTCCAGTTCTGCTCATGCTATATATCAATACTGCTGAAAGCCAGCAGATCTGCATTACCAGAGTTGTTACCACACCCTCGTCAGTATTACTTTATCTCTGCACTTCAAAATTGATCATTATGGCTAAAGGTCCCTTCTTGGGATTCTCCTAGATCAATCTCAATGGCCTTAATAGTAAACTTAAATGTTTGTCTGAGGATAAGGAAAAGACTTTACAATTCAATAACACATCTGTGGTTGTTTCTCAGTCTTTGTTACCATTTAAAGATTACTAAGTGTCAGTAGCTTATAAAGTACTTCAAAAATATTCAAATTTATTAGAGGAGTAAAAGGCTGGATGAAGATTGTGATCAGAAAAGCCAACTCTATTGGTTGAAGATAATGCGTGCAGCATTGTTTTTCTAAGGAGATATTATTTTCTTCAAAATCCTAAAAAGGATGAAGTTCCACTGTTGTCAATCAACTTAACTTATTCATAGATGATAAAGGCCTAATCCGATCCAAAGTAGAATTGCCAAACATGTTTAATAATATAATGATGATGTGATAAATTCAATTCTTCTTGGCAAGGATCAGTTCATCTCACTAAATTAATAATAAGAGACTTTCATTCAAGATGTCAACACTTGGGTGTTCAAAACCACTATCAATTTCATCAGAGCTCATGGCTTCTGGATTACCAGGGCCAGGCAGGCTGTAAAGAATGTTTTGTCAGACTGTATAGTATGCAAAAAATTTAACAGTATACCTTTTAAATATCCAAAAATGACTAATCTTCCTCATCATAGAGAGTTCAATTTGTGCGTCCTGTTTGAGCATACTGGCGTGGACTTTACAGGGCATCTCTTCTTAAAGATTAATGATAAGGAAATTCCAAAAAAATGTATCTATTAATTTTTACCTTCCTTAATATCAGAGCTATTCATGTGGATGTCCTTCCAATATGTCCACTGAATCCTTTTTACTTTCATTCCAACGTTTCACAAATATATATGCATACCATCCAATGTGTACTCAGAAATGCCAGGAATTTCAAACAAGGTGAAAATATACTGTTAGAATCTTTGTCTTCAAAATATGTTCTCCGAACATATGCGTATCAATAACATCAAACATAACAAGATTCCAATCTATTCCAGTTGGGTGGGATTAGTTTGTGGAGAGAATGATACGAACAGTTAAGGGATGTCTCTATAAAACTATAGGTAAGGCAACCTTAACTTACTTTCAACTGTTAACAAGTATTTCAAATATCACCAATGTTATCAATTCAAGACCTTTAACCTATAAGTCATCAGATAATGATTTGGAAATTATTGCTCCAAATTCCTTTTTGAAGCCTTATGGCAATTCAAACCTCATATTCAATGAAGTTTCCACCCCCATATGAAAAAAACTTCCTCCCTCACAACAAGACTTAGCCATAACTCTAACTGCTCAAGGAAGAGTTTTGGAGACTTTCAGGGAATTATGGTATGAGTCTTACCTATTAAATTTGCGCCAGACAAGTAGAAAGCTCTATCAGTCAGAGTGGACAACAGAATTAAGTGGAAGATGATGTTCGATACACAACACCTAATAAGCCTAGGACCCTTCTGGCTTATTGTGGTAGAGTTCTGGAAGTCATTGTTGGTGATGACGATAAGATCAGGAGTGTGTTATTAAAAAGGGGAGATGGACAAACCTGTCATTATTCTATTTGTCATCTCTACCCATTGGAGTTATCTATTACCCACTCTGTCTCCAGTGGAGAAACTGATGCTGAAGCAAGCAGTGATTTCTCCAATTCAGATGGTCAAAACAATGAAAATACAGATCAAATTGATCCCTCAAATTCAAATTCGGTTATTCAAAGTAATAGTGATACTGCTATTGTAAATGTACAACCTTCAACTTCAGGTATAGATTCACCTCAACTCAACTCTCAACAGAATCAAATTGCTCAGCTCAATCTTAAACAGGCTGCTGTCAAGTGTCAAGAATTCCTTCACAGGAATTTATCTAATTTGTAAAAACTTTAATCTTTTAATTGCAATGGTTTTCATTGCAACTCTTCAGTGGGAAGGATATAAAAAACTATTATATACTTTCACTAATGTCTCTTCTATTTTGCTTATTTTAGTATTTTAATTTAGGATATAGTATTTATTTTAGGATTTAAAAACTATTAGTATATAAAGTATCTTTTATTTAGTTTTAGCGGAATTTATTTTGTCTACATGTGGTATCCATTTTCACTAAATTTCACTAAAAAATCACATTGTCTTGCGACAATTGTGGAATCACTTCTAATTCAAAAGCGGTACTATTTAGTCGTGTTTGTGTAATCAAAGTTAAAATTCAAAATGTAAAAGGGTATAGAGGTAAATTTCTTCATTTCTTTTCAAATATTTTCACTATCAACCTATCTCTATTCTCTTTACCTTCTCACCAATCAAATTTACCCTAACTAAGATTTTAAGTGATAGATTACTAAAACCATAAGGCAGAGTTATCTAAGGACTATATATCAAAATCTTATTCAAAGAGCAAAAAAATCTTTGAAAACAACAAATTCAGGTAAGGCTAATTTAGATTCACAATTGTACTTATATATCACCTTTTAAAACCTTATAATAGAAAATTTTATACATAGAAAATTTAAAATTTAACTCCCAAAGAGTTAGAAAGTTTTTAATTCATCTTGTTGGCAACTTGTCTTTCTATTATTTCTATCCACAATATACCACGGATAGACTATGAACACTCAATCATAGAAATTTTATTTGTATTGTTTCATTTATTTTTTGTTTTCATATTTATATATTATTTTCTATGAATTTATTTACTTATGTTTTATTTTTATTTTGTATTAATTTTAACATTTAAATACGAAATATTTTTAAACAAAAATATTTGTTAAGTGGTGCCGCTGTTTAAATAAATAAATAAATACAGTTACAGTCGGACTCTTACCTAAGAATATTTATTAGATGATGCTGCGAGACAGATGATCTGAGTGCCTTTATTTTCTTATATGGAATCAAATGAATACAACAGACAGAAAAGTATAGTAAAGAATAAGAAAAAGTAGATATGATGATAATAATGTCTGTTGTTAAAGTGTGTACAGCCTCTCAGGTTGTGGCCATATTTCTTAGGCTTTTCTATATATATATATATATATATAATATATTAATATATATATATAATATATATATAATATGATTATCTATTATATATATATATAATTTATATATATTTATAGTATAATATATATATATATATATATAATATATATATATATATATATAATATATATATATATATATATATATATATATATATATATATATATATATATATATATATATATATATATATATATATATATAATATATATATATATTATAATATATATATAATATATATATATATATGATATATTATTATATATATATATATATATATATATATATATAAAAGGAACTACACTCCTCTAGGTCGTTTTAGGATCATAGTTCAGGTTATGATAAGATTTGTTAAGTACTGTATACACAGTTGTATACTTAACAACACATCATAACCTAAACTAGTAGGGTCTTAAAATGAGACCTAATTAGCCTGGATGGATTGACAATGCCGTAAACCTAGACCTAACCTAGATGGATTGATGTTGCCATAAACCTAAATGGAATTCTGGCAATCATGGCTATGCTACTATTTTTTTTTACAGTTCCCATGGGCTTATTTTGCACATTACAATAAAAAGAAATTCCGGTCAGATTTTTTAAAAGAAAATTCTATGGGATATTTTTAAACTTTGAGAGTCTGTAACCTTTTTTCCTAAAGATTAACAGCATTCCGTTTTTTTTTTTTATTCTTTACATTTTGTCTATGCTGAAATTTTTATATAAATCTAAGTAGGAGCATATTGTAAGCCATTACTGTCTAGGCCTAATCTATTAAATATTTATTAGATTATAGTTTACTGTTCCGCACTTCATTAGGGCAAAGTTTGATTAGCCTTTCTCTAATATATATTTAGTTTATTAATTTATTTACTTTTATTTATGTTCGTAGTTTCAATAGAGTAAATACTTATATTCTGTATTGGTTAAAATTATTTAGTTATGATATTTGAGAGAAAAGAAAGTTTTTAATTAATGTAATAAATTTCATCGTCAGAAAATTAGGAATTGCATATTTTAAATGCTCTTAAAAAGTGGCTTATTACAAATCTTTTTTTAAAGTATGATAAATATGGCAAATACTAATAAGCATAAGAATTCGTAGATGTTTCCTTTCTATATATTTTGAATTCAAGACTACCAAAATATGATACAATCACCATCATATTTTGGAAAGGTATATATTGTTTATTACTCAAATGAATTAGATGTGGAATATATATATATACTATTATATATTCTATATTAACTATATATAATACATATATATTATATATATAGATATATATATATATATAAATATATATATATATATATATATATATATATATATAGTTTTTGATACACAGATGAAGATAATAATTATTTTTAATGCAGATCGATATCATAATTTATTTATAAGATATTTATTTATGAAATTAATAAGATATTTATTTATAAAATTTATCATAAATAACAAGATTTTTAATATATTAATAAAAATTTGAAGTTTTAGTACTAATCAATATTTACGCAGAAACTTTTTGGGTCATTAAGAGAAAAGATTAAGTTTAGGGCAACATTGATCCATACAGCTCATTACAGGCATTAGCTGTAGTTGCAGGCAAAAGAGCTAGGAAAGGTTATGTTAATAAGTTTTGATAAATTCGTGAAAGATTCTCAAAATTTCACACCTAACCTAACCAAGCTCTATAGCCAGAAACTATTCCTTATACCTTTGGTGGACTGTATAAACTATTGTTAAAATACTTAATCTAACCTATATAGCTCAAAGTTGCAGTTAAAATAGTCCTAACTCATAATAGCCTAATTAAGCTTATATCAGTCAGCATTTAAAATAATTAATTCATTCCAATGATTTTAGTTTTTTTTTTTAATTTTAATATTTTTTGAAGTTTTTTTTATTTCATTAGTGAAAGTACTGTTAATCAAATTGAATTATATTCCCTCCTTTTTTTTATTTATTATATTTCCCACTTTTTTTTTACCATGTAAATTTATTCAATATTTTAAAATAGTATCCTATTGTTTTTCAATATTTTTTCTGATAATTCTTCCTATCACTATATCTGTTCGGCTTACCTAATTCATGAGACATGGGCATGGATATAGATTTATGGGTGAGAGGCATAAATTCATGAATTTATATCCATTTTTTAAATAATTTGAGGGTGTTTTAATTTATTTAATTTGCTTTTCCAGCCTTATTTTTTTTGGTATAGATTTAAAAGAAAATTGCATTTCGAGTTTCTAGAATTAATTGGGCATAAATACCAGTTAACTGCCATTTTGGAGACATTTACTACTAGCAGTATCAATATTAACAGCTCTTGTAGCTTCTTTGAAAGTGAACTTCCAAATAAGGAAATTCTTATTGCTATCTTTTCTGTTTCTGAGTAACAGTTTAGCTTAAACCTAGGATTTATTACACTTGCTAATTGGAAGGTTTTACTAGATGTTTTTACTTTTAAAAAAGTAATTGATATTTTTCAGATACATCAGGTATAAGCACAAGTACTTCAGAATTTGTTCTCATATATATATATATATATATATATATATATATATATATATATATATATATATATATATATATATATATATATATATATAATATATATATATATATATAAATTATATATATATATATCCGGTATATGGGCCATATATATATATATATATATATATATATATATATATATATTATATATATATATATATATATATATATATATATATATATATATATATATATATATTAGTAGATATCCATATTTTCCAGATATTTTTTTATTTGTAGTACAAGATTTAGTAAAATAAAAATGGAAAATCCATCTGTTACAAACTTTCGTGACTATATTCGTATTAATACTATGCAACCTAAACCTGATTATGGTATATGGGCATATATTATATATATATATATATATATATTATATATATATATATATATATTATATATATATATATAATATATATAATATTATATATATTATATATATATATATATTATATATATATATATTATATATATATAATATATATATATATATATATATATATATATATTGAAATATACAGGTCTTTGAGTAGAGTATAAAATTTTACTTGAACATACATAAATAATGAACTATTTATATTTATATGACTTATATTTTAAATACGTAGCTGTAATCTTTTAAATCATTTCCATCTCTGAAAAGCAAGTGCAGTTACATGGCTGAAAAAGCAAGCAGAAGACTTGTCAGGAGAATTCACTGTTACAGAATGTGTTCCTGGGAAGCCCATCATTATTATCACAATAAAAGGAAAAAACCCTCAGTTGCCTTCTATTATGTTGAATTCCCATATTGATGTTGTTCCAGTATTTCCAGTATGCTACATTTAAAGTTTGTATAATTTATATATATTTTGGTAGTTTTGATATATCATTTATTGTTATTTACTATACTGTTCATATACAATGTATCAGAAATAAAATGAAAGAAATATCTGGTTAAATTTTTTTTGGAAATATAGATTTTTTATTGTTCTCCGAGTATTCAGTCAGGATATTTGCTTTTACACCCTTCTTCACCTCTTTAAAAAGGAAGCTCATTAAGGGTCCACACTTCAAAGTTGGACCCTTAAAGAGAAACTCCCTAGAATTGTATCCCCACACCATGGGCAAAGGACAAAAGCCTGTGATGTGTAAATTAAAAAAACTAATAATAATAAAGTTAGTACTTTTTTTTTTTTCTATAACAGTTACAAAGTTTCAAATATAATATTAAAATTCGCTATTAAATTTGTAGTTTGGGAAGAGTAGTGAACTTTTTCTTAACAAATTTTATTATTATTATTATTATTATTATTATTATTATTATTATTATTATTATTATTATTATTATTATTATTATTATTATTATTATTATTATTATTATTTAATTTATAAAGCATTTTGAAAAAAGTAAAAAACAGATATCTCATCCTTAAAGCAAGTTAATTAAAATTAGTGATAAATTGAAAATTGATTACTATTATCATCATCATTATCTTGATTGCTATTAGGAACATTGGAAACATGACCCTTTTAGCGCTTATAAAGATGAAGAAGGAAACATATATGGTAGAGGAACCCAAGATATGAAGTGCGTGGCTGTACAGTATATTGAAGCATTGAAAGAATTTAAGAAAGATGGGGTTCACTTTCTAAGAACATTTCATTTGACATTCGTGCCAGGTTTTTATTTTATTATTTTAAAATTTTTAAATGTAAATTAAATTTTCATACTGACAATTTCAGTACAATCATAAATAGCCTCTATAACATTAAAAGAAAAATCCATTTATTATTAAATAGGTTGTCTCAGCTAAATAAATATTTGCTATTGTTTATAATTTTGTTTATTCACATATTTCAATTTTTGAATTTTAAAATATACAAAAAGTGACAATTATAATTTACTAATATATACAATCTTAATTAAATATATATTTTATTAATTATTGGTATTTTTTAATAAACTTTTTTTTTTTCAGATGAAGAAATTGGTGGAAAAGATGGCATGGCTAAATTTCTTGATACAAAAGCATTTAAAAATCTAAATGTTGGATTTGGATTAGATGAGGGTTATGCAAGTCCAGATGAGGACTTTTATTTGTTTTATGGAGAAAGATCAATATGGCGTAAGTCAACAAGTTTAAGTTTTTTTCGTGTATGAATTGAAACATAGAAAATATAGAGACAGGAAGAAGCCACATGGGCCTATCGAAACTGTCCTAGTCAAACGGGTAAACAGGCCCACTTGCACAGTAGGCTCATGCAAAACCCACACCGGACCCTAGGGCTTGTCAGTTGCAAGGAACATGCTACCTACGCTACAAGTTTTAATAAGTTGATTGTCATATCTGTAGTTACAACAGACAGTTTTACCTTAATTGCTAACTAAATACCCGCCAAATTGCCTCAGTCAAAATATACTATATGATGCCTAAACCACCCATATACCTATCCACTCCTTTCTAAAATGTTGCAAGTGAATCACACTTAACAACCTCCTCCGGCAAACCATTCCAAAAATTAACCACCCTATTACAGAATGTGTGTTTTCTTACATCAAGATGGCATGCCTTCTTTAATTTTCTTAGTGTCCCCAGATCTCCTGTCCATGGTTTACTATAAAGAATTTATTGGTCTCGTTATTATCGAGAGATTTCATTATTTGGTAGAGCTGTATCGTGTCCCCTCTCTGAGAAAACGCCTTTCAACTGAAAACAATAAAAAATATATAGCTTTTACCCTCAAAGGCAGAAATCATCCTTGTTGCTCTACGTTACACTCTCTTCAGCATATCTATGTCTTTTCTTAAATAAAGAGCCCAAACTTGTACACCAAACTCTAATGCTGGTCTAACACAGCGATTATTCAGCTTCCTTATAACCTCCTTGCTCTTGTAAACGACATTGTGATTTATTATACCTAGCATCTTATTAGCTTTATTCATTTCTTCCAAACATTGATTAGCCACATTCATATTACTGCTTATAATCACACCCAAATCTTTTTCTTGGTTCACAGACTCAAGCCGATCACCATTCATATTCTAGTTAAATCTTTTATTGGAGTAACCTATATGAAGAACAGGATAATAGATGTATCTCATAACACACTAGGAACATCCAAAATTAGTGTCTAATAGTTTAAATAAGGCACATTTTTTAATTTTTCTGGTATTTTTTTAGGGGTGAAGCCAGAATTTTTTATTTTATTTTTTTGCTATAAAATAAAGAAAATTTTAAAATTATGGAGTTGGAATCAGAACCAGGTATTTTAAAACGATGAGTTTAAGCCAGCAAAAAAGTTACCAGCTCTACAGCCCCGGGTGTTTGGGAAATATTTTATTTTACATTGCAAGTAATTTACCACTGTATTAGTAATTGGAGTTAAGCTATTGTAAGTAAGCAAGATTTTCACATTTGTACACCAAATTATTTTAAATAGTTTTTCTAATGCTTCAGATTTTATAATATTTTGTTAGTTTTTATGGATAAGCACTTGAAATTGTTGTTATTTAATGAAATGTTCAAGATGTATTATTATTTCTTCTATATTTTATTAAGAAACATTAAGAATATAGAGACAGTAAAAAGCCACATGGGCCTATCGAGACTGTCCCAGTCAACCCACTACCCAAACATGCTCATGCAAATCCACAAAGCACCCTAGGGCTTGTCAATTTGTTGTAACTACAAATCCACCAATTTGGCTTAGTCAAACTAATGATATATAAATGGATACCTCAAACTCCACATGCATTAATAACTAGTTATGGTCACACCATGCATCTAACTATAACTAATATCGACACTAAAAACCTCGCCATTTGCTTCGTCAATATATTATATGATTCCAACCCATCCATAAACGAATCTTTCTTAAATGTTGCAATCGAGTCACTCAACACCTCCTCTGGCAGACTATTCCAAAATTTAACACCCTATTAACTCGAATGCATGCTCTTCCTTTCTTATCATCAGATGGCATGCTTCTTCTTAATTTCCTTATTATGCCACCTGGTCAGCCTGTCCATGTTCTCTATGGCAAAAATTTAATACGATCTCTGTATCTATCAATAGATGTAAATTTTTGTAGACTTGTAATCATGTCCCTCTGAGAATCGCCTTTCTACAGAAAGACATTCATTTCTTACTTCAGCCTCTCCTCATAGCTCTTACCTTCAAACCAGAAATCATCCTTGTTGGTCTCTATGTTGCACTCTCTCCAGCATATCTGTATCTTTACTTATATAAGAGGCCCAAACTTGGTGCACAATACTCTATTACTATCCTAACATAGCATTATAGCAGTTTACTTATTACTTCTATGCTCTTGTAAACAACATTGCGATTTATTCATGCGCAGCATCTTATTAGCTTTATTTCTAGCTTCCAACACTGATTAGCCACTTTCAGATTACTGTTTACAAATACACCTAAATCTTTTAATTGGTCTACAGACTCAAGCCATTCCCTATTTATATTATAGTTAAATCTTTTATTTGAGCAACCAAGGTGAAAAACCTTACACTTTTTCCTATTAAAATTCATTTGCCACTTATCTGCCCATCCAAAAAGTTTATCAAGATCATTTTGAATCTTTATACATCCATCATTATTCCTTCCTGAGGTAGCTATTCACTTCAGTATCGTCTGCAAACTTAGAGGCCTTACATTTAAGTCTCTGGTCTTGATCATTTATATATATGAGGAACATAGTGTCCCCAGCACTAAATCCTGTGGGACACCACTCTTCACTGTTTCACATGTTGATTTATTGCCATTTAGTAGAACACATTGCATTTTATTCTACAACCACTTTTTAATTCAGCCATGTACCACTCCATCTATATCACATTGCAATAACTTTTGCATCAGTCTCATGTGGGGGACCTTATCAAAGGCTTTGCTGAAGTCTAGATATCTAATATCAGCTGGATCTCCTCAGTCAATGCAGTCAGTAAGGTATTCCATAATTTTTAAAAGGTTTGTTTGGCATGACCTACCCTTTATAAAACCATGCTGGGATTCATACAATATCTTACCATCCAAATATTTCTCTATGACCTTTCAGTAACTTTTCCAAAATTTTTACTACTAGAGATGTTAATCTAACTGACCTATAATTTTCCATCCATCTATATGGATTGTGTATAAGAGCATGAGAAAATGGAGATAGGAGTTACACTACCCTATCAAGATTGTCCCAGTCGTAATGAAATAAGGATACCATTTACTTTGACTGGTTGTATAAAATTTTTCAGAATTCTACCATATATACCTCAGGGCCTGCAGCTTTACTTGGGTCGAATATGATCTAATAAACGTTTTATATCTTTTACTTCAAATTCAAGAATTCTGTAAGTCTATTTGTTCCATGCATACAAGACTATTAGTCTCCAAACTATTACTAATCTTTCCTCAGTAAACACTGAAGTAAACAAATAAGCATTGAAATGTTGACCCATTTCCTTATCTGAACTCACTAAATTTTCATCAATTTACTTTGGACCAATGGTCTGATTATAAAATTTTAGATAATGATAAAATTTAAAAAACTTCTTCAGATTTCTTATTATATTCCTTGCTAAATTAATTTCTGCCTCTCTCTTTGCCTTTCTTATTGATTGGTTAAGTTCATTTCTATTTTTCTATAATTTTTAATTCACCTTCCTATTACTTTGAATATTTTAAAACATCTACCCTTTTCATTAATTTTCTCTCTATCTCTCTATTCCACCAAACAGGTTTTCTCTTTGCTACCCTAATGGGTTTATCTTTAAAACATACTGACTGAATATTCGTTAAAATTTGCTTAAAATGTTCCCACATGATAAAACAGTTTTGGTCTTTAAACTCTTTATCCCAGTTAGTTGTACTAAGCATGTCTCGAAATTTGGTAAAATCGCCATTTCGGAAATCTAAGATCTTTTCCTTATTAACTTGCAATTTGGGCCCAGATATTACATTCATATTAAATCTAATTATATTATGGTCACTAAGTCCTAAATTCTCCTCAACTCTAACTTCATCCACCATACTTTCATCGTTAGTTAATATTAAGTCTAGTAGTGCATCGTATCTTAATAATGGTGCAAGATACTTAATATGATAGTTGTATTCACATGTGTTGACATTAGAATACCAGTATACTTTTCCTTCTTAACAAGACAAACTAATTATTCCTTATTTTTCAGAATTGAATATCAAGTGCCCAGGACCTCCTGGACATGGATCACAATTTATTGAAAATACTGCTGGCCAGAAAATACGCAAAGTTATAAATTCATTCATGTCATTTCGGGATAGTGAAGAAAAAAGGCTAAAAAATGACCCGAATTTAGATCTAGGAGATGTTACTACTGTTAATTTAACCATATTAAAGGTAAAATGTCTTTAGAATTTTTCCTTTGAGTTTTTATTATGCTGTAGCAGGATATGTTTTAATATTAGCATTCAAATTTTGAATTCTCTGATAAGGTTGTATGAAGTTCTAATACCATGAGAATATTCGTAAAACCCCCTCCGATTGGATCTTAAAAGTTTAAAATGGGTAGTTTTAAATGCTAAGGTACATTATTATTATTATTATTATTATTATTATTATTATTATTATTATTATTATTATTATTATTATTATTATTATTACTATTATTATTATTATTATTATTATTATTATTATTATTATTATTATTATTATTATTATTATTATTATTATTATTATTATTATTATTATTATTATTATTATTAAAACCGTTGATAAATTAGAAGGGTAAATATCTTTATTAAATTTGAAAACAGACTACTGAGTGATGAGAGAAAAGTGAGTATATAAAAAAAAAAAATTTGGAGTACTCATGCATTGGTCAGATGAATCTAATTCATATGTTTTGTACTTAAAAAAAATTGGAGTATTCATGCAGTGGTCAGATGAATCTAATTCATATGTTTCGTACTTAAATTTGTATAATTTTCTTTCTTTGTTTTGCAGTAAAATTTGAATATAAATCATAGTTTGTTCGTTTTGTAATAATTATTTTAGATATTTTATTTAATGATTCAGACTCTGGAGAGGTAGGTTGGCTTATCAAACAGAAGAAAGAGAAGAAAATGAAAAAAAGTACAAAGTGAAGTGGGGAATCAAATGGCTGAAAGCACCTACTTGTCACACTAGAAATGAGAAGGTTGTAACAAAGCTGATTATTTGTTTTTTTTTGATGGAATGAAATCGGAGAAGGCTTTGAAGGCAGAATATGGAAATTTTTGATGTTTTCAGAAAAAATCATCATCACCCACCTTCTTTCCCTAAGACTGGGGTAAGGTTCGTAACATGCACCGGAAATAGAAAAGTAGTAGAAGAATAAGACGCAAGTCGAAAAGAAAGCCCAGCCTTACCGCCCCCTTTAATACCCTTTCAGTGAGCAACTCGTCGCAGTCAGAAAAATCCACCTAGAAGCTTCACGGGACCGCGACGAACCCTCACACTGGCATATCGTCAATGTAGGGCGTTCATTCCTTGGGCTCCAGGTCGGGCCACAACCATTTACCTTCTCAAAACCCCGCCCTTATTCACTCCTATTATGCACCTTTCTTCTCGCCTCTGCCAAACTCACATTCTTTACTGACTCAATCCTTTTTTTCTTCGGCAGTCTCTCAACCGGTCGATTTCCAGCACACTCACCACTATACATCCGCTTACAACCTCAATCGACTATCATCCATCCCTCCAAATGACCCCCAACCAATAAAATTAAAATAAATATACTTATTCTTTCTTTATATCGATAACCAATAAGTAATTCTTAGACTTAAGATAATTCTCATATTCTTACATTTTCAATTAAACACTGCTATTTTCATATCCTTCTTCACACTCCACACCAACGTCAGCTAATACAAATCGCTCGAAACATTCCCAATTAAATATGCCAAAAGTCGGGAGATACTCTTTTTTTTCTCGTATCCATAACGCCACCCTAAACACGGTGCAAGCCTCCCTCGTCTCATACCTAACACCCTTAACATCCTTTCTAAGGGTTCATAATTTTTGAATTGTTTAAATTTCAGGGTGGTGTTCAATACAATGTTGTTCCTGCTGAATTGAATGCAGGCTTCGATATTCGTATTCCTCCTACAGTTGATTTAAAGGAATTCGATAGAACAATCCATAATTGGTGCAAAGAAGCTGGAGAAGATGTTACCATCGAACCATTTCAATTGGAAATATATTTTTTCCTAATCCTGATGATCATACTGTATTTATATTCAATTGAGCAATATATATTATATATATATATATATATATTATATATTATATATATATATAAATATATATGATATAAATATATATAATATATATATATATATATATATATATTATTATATATATTATATATAAATATATATAAATACTATATAACTATATTCTTTAATTATTATAATATATCAATCCGCACCTCCGCTAGTCCGCACCTTTCTTCCGTAGCCTGCAAACTCGACAGTGTATCTAGCTGGACTAAAGACGGAATAGTGTACCCTACCTAATCTTAGATATTATTATGCCAATCGCATAGATTGAATATTAATGATTCCAAAGATTAAATCTATACTTGTGTTTAGATGGAAGACGTAGTATAAATAAATATGTATTTATGAATTTATTGCAGGCTCGGCGTTTCAGGCATTTAATGTTAGAATATATAATAATAATGAGAGTAAGTCACTTATGAAGATACTGTACTTATAATACAAAATAAAAATGTTATACATAATTAAATATATAATAATTAATAATATTATTATGAATACTGTAACCGATTTACCAAGAAATGAACTGAATCATAACCACCAACAGACTTCGGCCCGATACTATCACCGATAACCGAATAAACTCTTTTCTGCTGCGCTTTGTTTTGCCCGAATTACCCAGAATAACCCGAAAGTACTGATAATAATATAAGTGAAATACACGAGTAAAATAAGAGCGCAAATAAAGAAACAATTATGATAGAGAACAAACTTGAACATAAAGTGAAACAAATAGATATCAAAAGTAAAAAAATAATAATGAACCATTACATAATATACCAACGAAAACTTAAGCAAAGGAAACCTATCTGTAATAATTAAAGAATTAAGCTTCCGGTAATTGCATTGTGAATAAAGTATAATTTTACCAATCTACTTATTCCCGTGTTCCTCTGTCACCCTAGAAGAGTGCCAATTCAAAATCATCAGTAGGGCACTTAGACTGTCCACGCGGATACCTACTGTTATCCAAATACTAAATTATGTTAAGAAAGAAGTACCCTTTGTAAAAATGAAAATAAGTTTGTAACACTTATTTGCGCGCCCCGAGAGGGCGCAAAAATATAATAGCGTGAAGATAGTGCAAGGTATTCACACTATATATATCTGATTTGTGGACTGGAAATGTTATATTATTGTCTTCGTATTTAAAAAAAATAATTCCAATTTCCCCATTGTACCAAGTATAAGCTAATTAACAAAAGTATTAGGGCTAACCCTGGTATACCACACACCACGTTTAATGTATGGACCTTTTGAGTGAACATACACAGATCCATTCACACAATTTTCATGAGGAGAAAAAAGACACATCATTGTTTACTACCACCGAAGTCGTCGCTAGTATAGGTGCAAAGAAGAAGAAAGGTATACCAATCGTCTAGATGAACCAATACTAATGTGAGATGCGACTATTAAAGGAAAGTTCACGAATGTCACGACCTTAAGAAATAATTAAGAAAAGAAGATAGATGAAAGGCAAAAACCAGACGAATCACGATGGCAAGCCAGAACATGACGGAACCTAATAGAATCAGCCCTCACGAAGAAAGTAAAAGTATGCACAGTACGTTGCATCATAAATTTGGGTAAGTGAGGCAAAAAATGAACATCTATCCAAAAAGAGGGCCTGAAACCGTGTTATCAAACACGCCCACAATGAGGAAACAGATCATTCAACCCAATGCTACGATGGAGGCAAGTCAATATGAAAAAACCTTCAAACTAAATATACCAGTCCCCGGTAGTTAATCTGAGCAGCAAAAGAACGAACAAATTCACGCATTACGAACTGAACAGAATATTCACAAATTTAGTTGCTTAACAATTATAGCAAGCATAAAACCCTGACTGTGACTGTGCACAGAATCCCAAGACAATTTCAATAAATTCAAAAACATTCCCCCAATTGTGAATGCCAAAAAAACCGATTAGCCCTTAACTAAGTAAAATCCGTCCCGAATGATTGAATTATGCCAAACTGTAGTAATTCTTATATTTGTTTTTTACGGGTAAACATTAGAGCCGTCAATGGGATAGTAAGGTGTTTGGTGTAAAAAGTATTACCCATTATGAAGGAAGATATGCCCAAGAACTGTGAGTTTAATCACCCAACTAGTTTAGAACTTCACCCCTAAGATTACAGGTGAAGCCTACGCCCCACTGTGTGACGATATATCCTACCGCAAAACCTGAGTCGAAGCAAGGAATTTAGAATCAGAAAGCTGTAGGGTACGAGACGGCAACTCTAGCTACAAACGAGGGAGCACCAATTAAGATATGATAAATTCAGAAAAAACGTTTTCTTGGCGATGGGGATTTCCTTTCTGGGAAGTCATAAGAAATAGAACAGAAAATAGCTTAGACATTGAAAACCTTGATAGGAAGAACTCAAGAGGTCTAAAAGGTAAACTGCCCATGAAAAACAGATCGTTGATAGAATATGTAGGACATAAGCTAAATGTTCCTGTATTAACGATCAAATCCAACCGGCAGCGCATCCAGGTCAATGTTTATCAGCACTCAACGCAAATTAAATCCAATAGAAACACTGCTACCTGGCCCTTGCTACCATTCCAACAACCCGAACAAGAGCTTAAGCCCATGTGAAGCAATTATGATAACGATTTATTTACCAATAAAATATCTGTGAGACAAGCGAGTAAGCAGTACACCGGCACCATATCGAAGAGAGGAGAATCCAAAGGAGGAATAGTAGAACCTGTCTATAAGAGTAGCGACGCATAGCCATACCCTGTCCACACACCTTTTCCCAGTATCATGTAGAGGCATCGTTCTCACACAATGCCCCGAGCCTACAACCGAATTATCGCGTTAAGGAGCAGTTAAGACCACCTTTAGATGCATGTGAGTATAGAGAAGATATTCACCAGTTATCCCCTCTAACGTTCGAAAGGCCATACCTGAGACGATCTGAAAGAAGAATGGGATTTCTGTGAGAATATAGAGTCGTAGGAAGAATGAGATGTTAAGAAGAGTTTCAAAGGATTTTAGATAATTATTTTCATAGCCAATAGTCGATGAGGTCCCAAATTTGATAGATCCATTGCAGAGCGGCTACCGCTTTGAGCCCTGGCATGAAAACTTAATCCAAAGTCTAACCAATCCACTGAAAAAAGTGCCTTCCTCCAGCATGGACGAGAATCCTAGTTCCCAGTATTGAAGGTGTATATACATTTATGGAGCCTATGTGAGAACCTTAGATACCGTATGACCAGGCGGCCAGCCCACCCCAGATATCACTCCCTTCTAAAACACGGATGTTAGCCAAGTGACATCTGGACCGACTGGTTCCTTGCCAGCCTGAAGAGCACCACGTAGTATCTTAGTACCTTTCTATCTTTCTTACTCTTATCTATGTGTGTTATTAGTATAGTTGCGGAAAACAGGGCCGAGCGCTCCTCCGTATAAAAGTTAGGCCCAGAACATATATTTTGGACTATCTTGAAAAGAAGGGGATTGAGAGCAGGGGGAGGGGAGCCGGAATGCCACCATGTGCGGTCGAGGGTGTAATTAGATGGAAAAAAAAGCCTAACAAGAAGATTTAGCCTTTCAGAAGATGCCTGTTAGCTTACAGAGAACTCGAACCAATAAGAGGGGCAAAGCGCACGATTTATCTATCTATTTGAGACTTTTGGGGCAAATATAGGCCAGAGAATCTTTGATCAAAGGAGTAAATCTCAATTAAAGGCGCAGCATCACTTCCATAGCTTTAGTAAATATGTAGAGAACGACAATTGGTCCAGCCGTCCGAATAAAAATAACATCCATGAAAGCATCGACTCCGATGTTCTTTAAAGACAGTAGTCGAAAAAATAGGTAATAAGCTAATTAGTTCAATACGATCTACTTCCCTTTTCAGTTGAACGGGAGAACCCACACCTCTTCCAGAGCTCTCATACGCCAGCCATGTCAATCGCTCCCCGGGAGAGGCACCAGAGAACAAGAGACCATCGAAACAACCCACCCTTGGATATATATGTGGTCGAAAGAAAATGATATTAGTGGAAGTGATTCTAATGATAGCCTTGTTATCATGCCATCCTTCCCTAATAACGGCCCCAATCCACACTAATTCCCAACAAAGAACAGAGAGGTTCAATAACACAGCCCAGACCACCAAACCACAGCGAGTATTCTGAGTGTCCCAAACGAAGTATTAAATTGCAAAACCCAAAAAAGACGACGCGAAGTCGTTTAAACTAAAGCATCCCAAAACGTTAGCTCGGAGCACAGATTAATAAGTAAACCAGAAAAGTTTCGGCTTAGGAACGAAGTCAAGAACCTGACCTTGCAACAAAGATGAAGTGTATACTTGTATGGAGCTACAGAGTATGTAGTGGTCAAGCACCCAGAATACAGAATAGGAGTAAAATCGGTTGATATTGTAGCGAGAAGGAGAAGTGAGTGACAGCATAATCAAGAGTAGTTTAAGAAGATTAAGACGATCGGATAATAATAAATAATATATCATATCATAATTAAATAATAGTAGTAGTAGTAAAATTAATAGTAATAAAATAAGAAGTGGATATTTTTATATGAAAATCAAAGGATATACTGAAATAAAATAATACACGTCTATATGGTAAGCCTCTATAAATACGATAGTAGATATTTGAAAGGTTCCAATAATATAAACTCAATGATAATTTTAGACAACAGATTCAAAAGATCAAACCGCAATTTCCAGGCGGAGCGGGCACGTCCCCTCCTGTCCCCTAGTGTGACTGGCTACCACCCGATAGGTAAATCCGCGCCGTTAAACGTAAAGGCAAAAATATTTTTTAAAGCGACCACTAAACCTTTTTATACGAAATCGCATTTTTCTCTAGGGCTGACGATAAACCTAACCTCAAACCCAATTTCACAACTAGGAGCTAGCGAAAAACATCAATTACTGATATTATAGAGGCTACCTGCGAATTGTTTGTTGTGATTTTTTTTTGATCCCCGACCGTTCCGTGTGGCCGGCGGTAAAGTAATACAACAACTTTTATTTATATAATATATATATACTATAGATAGTATTATAGAATTTACCTATTTTATGTCATAGGTAGTAGGGTCATGAGTATGGCTAATGACTTTAGTATATATTATAGAAGGTTATATACTACCTATAATATATAGCTTAATACCTATAATAGTAGGTAACGTGTGAGGATATAAGTATCACTCACTCCAGATGAAGGCTATACTATCAGCATTCTTCTATCGCACGAACCTGGAGGAAGTTATACAGCCTGAATCAGAATGAACACCGCCGGAGAGTGCCATCAGCAACTAATCGGAGCACATGCCTGAAAACTCAGACCGCCGCAGCATCGCCACATACTACTATACAATGTAAACCAAGTTATAGTAGCAGAGGTGATTCCCCAGAAGGTGAAAAAGAACACCCATAAGTACGGTCTCAGGAAAGTTTATTAAGTTTAATATTGATGGTTCCTTTGAGACCCTACGACCCCAGGGTTAATCCCGGCAACACTCGATTCGTCTCGCGTGTGATGGTTTAAACACTTGCTAAGCCCATCGATTCCACCCGCCACCGAAACCGAATATGCACTGCGAAGTCCCCTGGTACGTAACTGCCCATTACCATATCTCTAGCGCGCGATGAGACCCACCTGCTATTATAGGTGTTCCTAGCAGAACTGAACTGAAGGAAATGAGTACAAAAAAAAGTCCTCCGCCACTGCATAAACAGAACATCCAGTTTCCCCCTTTGAGGGGGCTCCCTAGGAACCACCGAGTCGGTAATTTTCAAAGAATCAAAACTTCCGTTTATAGTAAGGCCAAGAGTAGACGAATGATCTCTAGGGATATAAGTATACTGCCTCGTGCCCACACACAGAGAAGACGAAAGAGAAACGTCCGAACGAGATAAGCGTGATAACAATGAATTACAGAAAGACTACGACATAGGAAGAAGGAGCGTGAGTGAGATCGCCACATTAGCAGTACGAGGGACTCTGATGCTTTTAAAAGATGAAATCTGACAGTTTCACCAAGCTTGGAGTCATAACCCTAGAAACCACAGCCAAAGCAAAATATCTCCACGTACCAGAAGCTCTACACCCAGCCGAGGGTAACCTCTTGATCTTAAAGTCGCCGAGGAAAGATTAAGACCCGAAGAGGAAATTCCCTAAGAAGTTGCACAGAGTGCGGTGCAAAAGAAGACAAGAAGTCTCATAATTCGGGAGGTTGAAAGAATGAAGGGATCAATGTCCATCGACATAAATGAGTGAAAACGTGGTAAAGACTTGTGCCAACTTATGGCAAGAAATTAAGGACCTACAACAGTCACGAAATCAAGCAAAGTCAAAGTAAGATGAATGAGTGAGATGACCACGAACCCTCTCTCAGATTATTGAACACCTTAGCGTCACATGTGACCGACGACGCAGAGAAGTTATGTAGTAGTCGCTCAATCTCAACAGCCCCGAACGGTAGTTGATGCCTGGTCCGCCTATAAAGAGCCGAACCATCGAGCCAAGAACGTGGGATAGCCCGGATTTCTGTCATTCGTGGCGAATAATAGTGAGTAGAAGGACTATGCTCAGACCGCTAACACTGATTCCAAGAGATCAACAAAGTGATACCTACAGATGTGAATGAAAACCTCTCTCGGAATGAGCTCTTAGTCTAAGAACTTGAATCCTAATCCACTCGCTCAGAAATTACAATAAGCGCGCCAAAAATACGGTTTCTTATCATCTGTTCAAGCGCCACTCTGACACAAGTCTATCCTCGCTTGTTTCCTAGGTCTTACCAAACCATCTAGATTAAATTAGTATTGAGTTACTCTCGGCCAGTACGATCGTCGAGGGCCAAAAACCCCGGGGGGGGATTAAGTCTCCGTCATCGTGCCGATACATCAGGCTTAAGAGACAAGGAGTGAGCTAAGAAGATGCACAGTCGAGTAGCTAGATGAGAAATGAGAGAATATGATCTACGAATGTGCTCCTCTACACATGCTTATCTTGTAGAGGCGACCACACTACAAAGAGTAGAAAGTGATCTTCATTATACTAGTACTTACATGATAAGGTAATCCAGAGCTCAGCGAATTATTCAATTGTAGCTGAGTACACAAGTAGCCTATCACTTATTCATGTCACGATAGCGGTTCCACGCTAAAGTGAGAAGTAAGAGCTAGACAGTATCAGTTGACTGATTTACATATAATAAGAAAAAATTGTTGCACACGAGAATATAAATGACCAAAAATTAAATAGTACTGAAATAGCATTACCTACATGATAAATCCTTTGATGAGAGGCTATAATAATGCCATCCGGTATAGCTACCGCCTTCCTAACGTTCATAGTATTGAGACACAGAGAGTGTAATGACTGTTCTTTTCATTAGAGATGTTAACAATGACTATAAGCGTGCAGATAGACTACCTAAGTAGGAGAAGGGGAGGTACACGCAGCGTGACCTACCAAAGCTATATGCGTCAAGTCCAGATGTGTGAGTCTAACTTCCTGACATGATTATTAATAGCCTGAGGTCTGCAAGTATAAGTAAATTATTATGTATCCCTTACCTTTATGTTTAGTCCGGATAGGTGGAAATAGGTTAAGATCTATAATAATACCAACTCATTACTAAGATACCTCTATTGCCCTATTACATATGTTTCCTCTAACATCTTAACATACCCAGATAATGGGCTACTAGATATAAGGATAGAGGGTAGGTTATAGGATATATATGATATTTAATCAATAAGAATCGTCAGCCTAACCAGATGTATATAAGAGCAAGAATGACTATGCTATCTGGTAACACCAAAAAACCATAACAGGTAAGGCACCAAGAGAAAATAAATAATCTAGTCCCTATTAAGATCAGAGACAAGAATATTCTCACGCAGAGTTGAGCTACAACGTACAAAAATAAATTAGCTATTAAATAAAGAAAGATACCACGCTTTTGACAAATTTAAAATAGACTTTACGAACTATGAGACTGTGTTGGGTATCGAAGAAATAATCACCCCTTGTGAATTATGAACGTATTATCTATGTACCGTTTTCTGCTAGAGAAATGACACAAAGAAAACTGCGCTAAACTAACGTAGATGGAGAACGAGAATTTTTCCACACCCGATAAGCGGAATTGTCCGCTAGCCTGAAATGGGCCAGGGAACAAGCCCGAAATCCGAACCCATAGGATTTTGAGGTGAGCAAGGCAAAAACCGAAGTTATAAGTCGAAAGAAGGGAAGTGTAGCCAAAACCAACTGCCTCGGAAATTTCTCCTTCCTTTTATTATTAAAACATACAAATGTGAGCCAAGTTCCCCACCACTTTTCTTATCCCCCGCGCAGAAAAATGTGAAGCGGTCTAGAGTCCCGAAAGAGCCCAGGTATACCCACTTCATATATATAAGAGGTGAAGAAGAGCCCAACAAATGCAAAAGTCCCGGCCCGTTTCCCGCGCGAAATCAACCGTTAGTCCCCAGAACGAGAGAACCGCCGAACGATCGGCGTGACCAATTCGTACGCCCGCTCGGAATCGTGACGCGCACAAGCGTTACACAAGTGGAACTCGAACCTCACTCGGATAGTAAAAGGGATCCCATATGAAAATACCCGAATAGAAAAGAGAGCACCGTACTCAACAAAGTGCGGTAAACCTAATAATACTATTTTGGGGACATTAATTAGTGTATGAGTGCAAGGTAACAGTGGATTGAAAACATAGGTCCAAGTGTGTTCAAAGAAATCCCGGTAATGAGGACCCACCCGAAGGATCGAGTTTCAGTCAGCTCAGAAGGCTAAAATGCTTCACACACAGTCTGCTCACCATCACTATAATCCCGTGAAGTATAAAATATAAGAAATAGATTCCCAGAGAGGCTTTCCTCCCCAGAAGAATTAGTAATATAAGACACTACGAATAGAGTACCACCTCTCAATATCAATGTTTTATTATTTTTTCATCGATGAAATGCTTGCTAAATATTCATGAAAAACCCAATGGTATAATCCCTCCTTATCCTGTAGCACTAAGTTAATAATTTTTTAGAGGTGTACCTCGACATTATGTGTAGTGCATTTTCTAGAGAGACGCGGCCTATAAACCAGTCTCAGTGAGAATATATGAGTAGGAGTAATATAATCTAGGTAATATCCCTAAAAAAATAGCATTGTGATAATTCTGTATTCTGTTATAGCTATAATAGATAGAAAACAGTAGCCCAGAATAAGTACATAAAAGTAAATATAATTAGTTATATATAGTATATAAGTAGAAGGAAATAGAGAAAATTTATAAAAGCAAAGCAGTCCAAAATCTCTTATAAATGTAAGAAGAGAACTTAAAATTCAGATTACGTACGTGATATATAAAGAAAGATTCCCGATGTAGTATCTTCCGAAGAGAGATCAAATTTTGATTAAAAAAGTAAATAACTTGCTTCCGATAAGATACAACTTTTAACATAGGCTCAACATACTCCACCCATACATACGGAGAGGACTAATATAATAAGATAAAATAAAAAGTTTATTCGCGTGTTGAGTAAGTGTATTAAGTTAACCTCCAAGCGCAGAGCGGAATTTTGTGACGACGAGCCGACTATCCCACGTCTACCTTAGCCATCTGGTCCTCCAGGAACCAAGAGCATAAATTAGGTTTCAACGAAGTTTAAGTGCAGAAGGGTACAGGCACCAACCTTCCTACCAGTTAATGGGTCCAGCAAAATGCCCAAAGAACATTATAGAATGTGCGCATAAACAAAGAATTGAATGTTAAAAAGTGCGTTCAAAGATGTAGTATAAAGTCCTCCCTAACAAATAGATTAAAAGACTACCGAACGCTCGTGGTTCGCCAAATTCCTCGAACTACATACAGTAACCCAAAACCAGTCGCATCAAAAAACATGATCCCCTACCGCACACGTTTTCAACAACCCATACGACCACCAACAGCCAATCCAATGACTCAACGATAAGATAAAAAGAAAAGCACCTTAGACCAGCCAGCATAAAACCTAAACAATAGGACAGAGAGAAACCAAGGAGAAATTAATTGACGTCCGGCAGCGTGAAGAATTGGTCTTAGCTCACCGCTAAACAACACCTATACTCTTCCATCTCAGAACACCGATATCATGACGCCTTCCATTGTGCTATCACGCACGTCTGCTGATATCCGTAATGTAATTTCTACACGAGAATCTAATACGAACAAAGCGCGTGTAAAACACGTGCACGCCACTCATTCTCACTCTAATGAGAAAATTTAGTCGATACCAAAAAAAAATAATTTACACTATAATCATAAAAATAAAAAAAAATAGTAGAATATAAATACCATGTTAATAAAATATGATAATAATGGCAGATTCCCAAAATAGGTAAATTTTGTCCTAAAGACCAAGTTGGAGAAACGCAAAAAAAAATATCTAAGTTAAAAGAGAAATCGAGGGAAATAAAAAAACAATAAACTTAATTTAGGTATACTAGCTATATAACCTTAAAAACTGAACTAGATTTTATTATTGAATCCTAAAAAGTTATACTCATATATATTTCCCAACCCCCAAAAAAAGAGTGATAAAAAAAGTAATCACGGTATCATTAAAGAAATCAGGTAACTATATTTAAAACCGTATTAACACCCTATATGAAACCGAATACCATATATAGATAACCAAATACAAAAATAAATATAATGTGAGTGACCTACGATAACTAACACCGAATACCGATATTCTATACCAATATATCTATCTAATTATCACTATCCTATTAAATATATATTATAATATATATATATTTAAATATATATATATATAATTTAATATATATATATAATATATATTAATATAATTAATATATTTATAATATAATAAATATATATATATATATAATATAATATATTAAATAGTATGCCTAAACAAATTTCATGTTAAAAATACGTCAGACAGCGAACCGAATGATATGAGCTGTTTAATGCTCACCATAACAAATTAAATCTTCGAGTCGCCCCGCACCCTAACTAATCGAAGTGATATAAGTGAAAGTTATCGTAGTTACAGCCAGCCTAACAGCAGGAAACTGCCAAGGGCGTCCTGAGCAAGGTGCACGATATATATATATATATATATATATAATATATATATATATATATATATATATATATATATAATATATAATATATATATATATAATAATATATAATATATTAATATATATATAATATTATTATAATATAATATTATATATATTATAATATTATAATGTTGCATCCGATATCCCACTAATTAGTCCATATAATAGAATACCCCGTTAACCCGATACCAATTACCTATCCAAACAATTATTATAATCTAAAGCCAGATATAACAGTTATTGCTATACAGGATCTTGTAGAATTGTGTTCAGCACTTAATTGTATGAGAGACAGGTAGGGGAATAAGATGACATAGATATGATCGATTAATTCTCTTCATTATTAGAAGAAAGCAGGAGATGATTGAAGCATTTGAAATAGGAGTTTCCTCTTTTAAAACCTTAAATAAAATATTACTATGCATTAAATGAGCTGATATTTGAGGAATTATCCTTAACGTTATATATATATCAAATATGATAATGGCATTTTCTATGGTGAAGTAAGAAGAGTCTAATTACGTTCTTAATCATAAGTTATTTTTCTTTTTTTGTATTTTATGTATTATTTAATTAATCAATTAATTTTAATTATTATTCTAACGGTAATAAACTCGAAACCACGAACTGAGGTAATAATAATAATAACTAATTACTCTATTCCATGATTGGTTTTAATTGAAAAATAAGAAATAATCTATAATAAAACCAATTTTAATCCAAATAAGAAAATCAATAATAAATTTATAATAATTATAAAAAATAATCAATTTTAATCAGCGTATACAAAGCAATTTCTACCAAAGCGTTTTCGCTTCGCTTAAGATGTGGGTGACGAGGATCCTATTTAACATAGTCTGTCAATCACAGTGATTGAGTTTTTTTACAATTTTTTGTATCTTCTGTAAGCGGGATGCATAAACTATCTATTTTCATTCATAAAATTTGTTAGTAAAATCACAGCAAATTCCGGATGAGTAAATTTACAATTAGAGCATAATTTATTCTCTCTCTTTTTTTTTTCTTTTTTTTTTAACGAAAATAAAATAAATGATTTTTTCAAATAAATAAAAGAAATTTAAAGAAGAAAAATAAATGCATCAATTAAAAGATGTAAAAGAGGGGCATGTTACAAAAACAATTTAAATGTTTAATTGTAATATAATTTGAAATGTTTAATTGTAATAGAATGTAATTTTTTTTTTAAATTAAATCCTTAAACCAAAAATATTTATATACGTAAAAGAAGTATACATGCATTCATACACATTGCACTTGAAGATTGCATGGAGGAGGTCATTTCACCTAACACTTAATATGAATGATAAGTATTATTGATTTATTGGTGTATGAGTGTTAAGTCATGCAAGTGATCTTGTGTTTACTTTTCTTTTTGAGTGGGCTGGCAATATCATACTACTTGTTTTTAAACTTTTCCTCTTCGGAATCAACCTTTTTTTCTGAAACTTTATCTCTGATGCCTTTCCTGTTGCTCTATAGCGGCTGTAGAAGACTACCATCTTTCAGGTGTTCCTTTACCACTTACAACTACATATCTCTCTCTCTCTCTCTCTCTCTCTCTCTCTCTCTCTCTCTCTCTTCTCTCTTTCTCTCTCTCTCTCTCTCTCTCTCTCTCTCTTTCTATCCTTAATATTTATGATCTAAATACTACATCTTCACCTGCCTTTTCTTGTACAGATGATCCATGTAGTAGACATGCAGTTTCGGACCTCGATTCCGGAAGTGACGTCACAGTAGCTGCTGGTGATAAGGCGGCTCATCAAAGG
The DNA here is from genome assembly GCA_015478945.1 of Trachelipus rathkii. Taxonomy (NCBI): domain Eukaryota; kingdom Metazoa; phylum Arthropoda; class Malacostraca; order Isopoda; family Trachelipodidae; genus Trachelipus; species Trachelipus rathkii. The sequence continues at coordinate 112,911 of JABUQX010092780.1, forward strand.
CGAAGCCGCTGATAAGGATGCTCGTCTTCGTATGTGATAAGGTTTTGGGAAAAACCTCGTATGATTTTTGAAGGATACATACCATGGATTTAGTATGGTTTTTTTTTATCCTACCCACCTTTCTATACCACTTTTTTGTTTTTTACGCTACGAGATCGAACAAGGTGTCGATTAGTATGTAATCGATGATGGTGAATAGATTCTGATAGTTTATATTGGAATCGGAGCACTCCTAGTATGAGTTAGTACCCTACTCCCCTTTATGGTTTTTACCCTACCCCCCCTTTCTATACCACTTTTATATTTGGAGGCACGAGATCGAACAAGGTGTCGATTAGTATGTAATCGATGATGGTGAATCGATTCTGATGGTTTATATTGGAATCGAAGCACTCCTAGTATGAGTTAATACCCTTACCCCAATTTCTATACAACATTTTTGTTTTTGGAGGTACGAGGTCGAACAAGGTGTTGACTAGTATGTTTTGAGGTAAGCCGAGTCAATTGCCGCTATTGCCGAGGGGGTCGTTTCTAGTGTTGCGGTTTTAGAACGCACCAACATAAGTTTTTCGTGTTCGGCTTACCTTTCGTCAAAAACCTATCATGACGGGTGTCAAACAGGGGTAGAACGTCACAAAAATGAGATTCCCGTGGTTACTTTCACGAACGCCAGAGTCCCCATGGCCCCTGGGGGGGGGGGGTCATTTATATGGTTTCAATTCAACCTCGATTAAACCCAAATACCATACCTTAGCAAAGGAGGTGTTAGAGATATCGTATCCTCTTCAAACTTGGTATGCTTTCTTTATATGGGTCAACATAGTCATAGACGCTGTATCATGCCGCTACGTCCAGAGGGGGGTGACCCTGCCCCCCAAAACCTTAAAAATGGACTTAGAAGGCTGAAATTTGGTGAGCGTATAGAAGAGGCTGGGTGAAGGCAGATATGATCGTGAGATGGTGGCGACATATGGCTCTAAGCCCGGAGCCGGAGCCGGAGCCGGGGCCCGGAGCCGGGCGGAGCGAACCGGGTGGAGCCAGTATTGATATTTTTTGGGGTGGGCCGGAGCCGGAGCCGGAGCTTGGGCTGGGCCCAGGCCAGGCACCGATTTCCGGGCCTGGAAGCTGGAAAAACCTGGGAAATAGACTTAAAATGTTGAATTTTGGAGAGTGGTTAAAAGAGAATGAATGAATTAGAGCACTGAGGATAAGTTAAGTACCGGCTCAAATGACTCGGTGCTGTGCTTTGCAGTGCAGCATTAACAAATATGTACTTAACACTCTAGTATTAGAATAAATAAGGTTCTCCACCTATGTTTTCACTGATGTAGAACTCATTTTTGAGGGTTTCATAACCCTGAAATGAGTTTGAGGGTCCCCCAGGAGGGGATCCACCTCCAGAAGAAAAGCACAGAAGAAGACGAAGGAAGATGGAAGAAGGAAAAAGAAGAATTAGGAAAAAGAAGAAGTCTCGTATGACGGATCAAATGAGTCATTGGAGGTATTGATGCCAGCACCGGTGCGGATCGGTCCGGTGCCGAGTTAGTAAACATGTACTTAGAACCACGATGTTGGTATGCTTATATATGTTTTCGGTGATGTTGAGCATAAATAACCTAGTTTCAATGCTCTCAAAGGAGTCTAAGGTCTCCATTTAAAATGAAAATTTAAATGGCAGTAAGCTAATAATACATAGACTTACGGTCTGGCAACAATATTATGTTGCACAAATATACGAAACTTTACGCGGCTTCAGTGCATCGCGTTTTTTTTTTCTTCCAAATACAGTATCTATTTCGCATTTTAATTTTTTTTTTATATTGTATATATATATTATATATTTTTATATGTACAGTATATACGTATTTAATACCATAGGAATTTTTCACAGTATAAAGGCTTAAAATATACACATATATATCATACATGTACATACACAAGTATACATATCCATATGTTCGTACTTGTAAGTTCTCATGTGGTTTTGAATTCTCTCTCTCTCTCTCTCTCTCTCTCTCTCTCTCTCCTCTCTCTCTCTCTCTCTACTATCTCTCTACTCTCTCTCTCTCTACCTCTCTCCTATTTCTCTATCTATCTCTCTCTCTCTCTCACACGCACCTAAACTGTAAGAGAAATAAAAAATATATATATATATATATATATATATATATATATATATTATATATATATATATATATATATATATATATATATATATATATATATATAATATATATATATATATATATATATATATATATATATATATATATATATATATATATAATAGCATATGTAATAGCATTGGAAGCGTTTATAGTACACGAATAAAGACTTAAAATGTATATAAATAGTACATAGATTTTCAGCTATCGCAGGGGGTCTGGAACGCACCCACCGCGATAGGTGAGGGCTCACTGTGTTTAAGTGGTGACCAGATATCATTCTGCAAATGTGATTTGAGTTTTGTTTGACAGATGGTTTTAGGTGTTGGATATATCGGTTGAGTTTGCGTTGATGATATGGTTAACTGATGGTTGTTAATTTTGTGTGATGAATATTGTGTACTCCGGTCGGGAAGAGATGGTATTGAATTTGTTGATGTAATAGAGGGCTGTGAATAAGGATGTGAGCCTTACATTGCGTCTTTTGTGGTTTTGAAACCTGCCGTGGCAGGTGTGTGAAGATCAAGTGTCTTGGAGTAAAGTTGTGAACTTAACATGTCTAGCATTGGAGAGAATTTCTCTTTCTTCTTGTAGTTTTGAATTGGAGGGGTTGTTGCTCAGCTGATTCTGATTCATTACTGAATAATGCGAATTGGAGAAGGTGCCTAACATCTTTAAATTTTTACTTTCAATATTATTATATTGTGGTGTCTTAACTGTATTCGATGGTTGTTTTATATTGACTTGTAGTTGTTTAAGTAGTGTTGTAGTATATGCCAGTGTAATTTTGTGTTGAGGAGAGTGTTGATGTGGACACTTTGTGCTTCATTTAGAATTGGAACCTTGATTTTAGAATTGTATATACTTGTTTCATAGTTTGCTTATTTATATCATTTGGGTTTGGTAAATTATTCGGTAGGTGATCTTTAAATTTTTTTTTGGTGAGCTGTTGTTAAGGTGGAAATTTGTGTGCTACGGTTGTTCATTTATCATGTAAGTTCTGTTGTGCTAATACTGTTCTGACTTAGGCAATTCTTATTTTCGTTAGTTCCCAGATCCTTCTGGTTAGACTAAGGTTGCAGTTTTCCTGTACTATTTGAAAATGTGAAGTTTTAATGTGATTTTTATTGATTTGCAAAGAAGTTGATGGTTGTGTTAAAATGTTTGGGCTTACTGTTTCGTTTTGTATCAGGTAGGTTTCTAAACGGTGTGTGAAATTCGCTTTTTTTTTTTTTTGCACTTTGGTGTATAGTTAGTGGTTTTCTTGCAGTGTGTTGGTTGGGTTGTCGAGTAAGAGATATGGGGATGTGATCAATATAATCGTGATCTACTTTCGTATTTCAGGTTATTTAAGATTTGGGCTGAGGGATTCTGCTTAGTTTAAAGGATACGGGGGGTTAAGTTTTGTAACCGAATGTTTAACTTAGAATGTATTATAAATGTGAGCATTAAGTCTACGCCAATAATCAGATTAGTAATTGTCTTTGGGTCATACGCTTCGTATATTTGGTATTATATATATATATATATATATATATATAACTATATATATATACTTATCACTATATATATATATTTCATATATATATATATATATATATATATATATATATATATATATATATATATATATATATATATATATATATATATATATATATATATATATATATATATATATATATATAAAATAAATATACTTTTTAGATATATAATATATATATATATAACATATATATATATATACTATATATATATATATATATATATATATATATATATATATAGTGAAACTACCAAAGCCTTCATGATATATTGTAGAAAATGCGTGGTGTACCCGAAACAAATAACATATTTTAATTGTGGTAAAATTTTATTAAAAAAAACGTTATTTAATTAAAATGTTATAAATAAAAAATCTAAGCACCATATTTAATAAAGTGTAAGATAACTTTACGGCGTCAAATTTTATCATTAATATAAAAGGGAATGCTCGGTGAGTGAGTAGTATTTGTAAAGATCATAATAGAGCCTTTATGGAATGTAAAGAAATGCAAGAGTTGCCAGAAATTCCTTTTTATCATGGTCTCGTTTCCGCAGAATTTTTTTTTTTAACTAAAAGAATACCCCGGGTAAACCGCAAAGATGCAAGGAGTCGGGGTCTCTCGGCCTACCGGTGGACGACGGGGGGACTTCGCCCCCCTCTGTCCCCCGTCGGGCTCGAGCCCCTAAAAAAAATTCATTTTCCATGCAAATTTCATACGCTGATTCCAAATATGTTATTAGTTTTCTTGTAAATATCGTAGTTTTCGAGATATCATGCGAGGGCTTTGGTAAGTTGGGCCATATTTATATGGTAATAGTTGAGTTTAACGGAATCTAAAAAAAATCTATATTTTATTAAAAGTAATCGATGTTTTGAAATGAGTATGAAACAATCTGCAACATCTTGCTAATAAAAAATTGCCATATTTACGAAATTACGATATATTTATAAGCAACGCATTATGCGGTGTTCTCATATATTATCTCTTTTAACCTTCGAAAAATCAGGAAGGTTATAATAAGTTTTGATAAGTAGACCTACTTCTAGGTGTAAAATTAACAAAACTTATCATAACCTAAATTTAAATGGGTCCTAAACCGAATATAGACATAAAAAAAATTCGGTAGATTGAATTAGTGATGGACATGACATCCGCATCCGCATCCTCACGTAACGGCACATCCGCATCCGCATCCGCATCCGCATCCGCATCCGCATCCTCTTTTGAAAAATGAGGATGTTGAGGATGTTGAGGATGTTTTCTACATTTGATTAAATGCATATAAAATAAATATTATTTGGCCTCCTTATCGTGGAGTTTATAAGTTTTTAATAAGTTTTTGATTAGTTTATATTATATTTATATATATATATATATATATATATATATATTCTGAGATTTCTATATAATATATATATATATATATATATATATATATATATATATATATATATATATATATATATATATATATATAGTATATATATAAATATATATATATATATATATATATATATATATATATATATATATATATATATATATATATATATATATATATATATATATATATATATATATCTGCATCTTATACTATACTCATATATATATATATTAGTGATGCAGGTAACTTCCGCATCCTCATACGCTTCTTAAAGATCCGCATCCGCATGTCCGCATCCGCGCGCTTTGCCCTGCGGATGTTTCGCCCGGATATTTATTTACAGTTTGTAAAAGAGTTTTTATAATAAAAATACTTAGATGAATCTGCTAAGAAAATGAAAAGTAAAAATAAAATTGGAAGGCAACTCAAAAACGGCTTGATATTCCATATCTTAATGTTATCAAAGACATTCAACTCGCTGGAATAGTACTTCATATGATGGAAAGAAGTGTTTGCTCAAGACTAACTATAACATTAACAGTTCATCTCCAAAGTTAACAATCTGTAATGACCCGGAATGACATGTATCACCGCATTAAACTATTGAAACCATTGGAAGAAACTACCAAAATCAGCGCCTCTACAGCTGTCTCCGATGTAATACCATTATTCTCAACGCTAAGGAAAATTTTGAACCATCTTCAATGAAGTTTCAAAGAATGAAAGATGTAATTAAAGTAGAAATGATAGAGAAAAACTGATTTGGTTTTCAGATTCAGCATAAAAAAATTGGTGACTTTAGCGATTCTACATTATACAAACAAGTTTTTGTAACGATATTAGAACAAGTTAAATCGTTTTTGTTGCAGTTGAAAAACTTCAATCGAACAATTTATTAATTCGCCACCCTGTAAAAGGAAAAAATAAATCTGGATATTACACCTTTTACAAGTAAATCAATATTAGATTCACTGCAAGAATTTCAATCCAGTAGTGATGAAGAAACACACGCATTACCAAAAGATCTAGTGCAAATGATTATCACCACAAAGAAAAACGATTGATTCAAATGATGATCCAATCAGTTGGTGGAAAGTTAATCAAAATGTTTTTCCACGCTTGGAAGTAAACTTGCAAGGAAAACTTCAATCGAACAGTCTATTAATTAGCCATCCATTAAAATGAAAAAAAAATGATATACAGAACCAACATCTTCAACAAGTAAATCACTAACAGATTCACTGGAAGAATTTCTACAGTTCAGTAGTGGTGAAGAAACACACTCAAGATGCAGTGCAAATGATTAAAAACTATCACCAAGAAAAACGACTAGATACAAAATCAAATGACGATCCTATCAGTTGGTGGAGGTGTTAATTAAGCAAAATGCAAATGTTTACCACGCTTAAGTAAACTTGCAAGGAAATACTTGGACTGTCCTCCAACTAGTGTTCCAAGTGATATCTAGCAATGCTGGGCTAATATATGATGAAAAGAAACAGACCCCCAGCAGAAAAGACAGAAAAGGCAGAAAAATTGATCTCTTCTCTAAAGCACAACCTTCCCATATTTGATTTTCAAATACTAGTGCAAAAGTATATAATCCATGTAAGATCTCTCCTTTATTAAGGTCGGAGGTTAGGGAAAGAGTTGGTGAATCCCATTTGAGGTTGATTTTATCACGCCCACAAACACTTCTAATTCTATTAATGATTTGTGACTATATTTCGATATATATATATATATATATATATATATATA